>JACXGK010006165.1:0-29873 GCA_016801125.1 Novumbra hubbsi
ATCACATGGAGCATGACAGATCACAGGGAGCATGACGGATCACATGGAGCATGACGGATCACAGGGAGCATGACGGATCACATGGAGCATAGCAGATCACATCTTCAGTTATTTAAAGGACAGGGTTCCATGAGTGGAACTGCTGGAGAACAGATGCCAACAACAGACAATTGAGTAGTAACATGTAGGTTATTATCACTAAAGCCTTATTTCAGGTGGCATCACAAGTCCACACCGTTATAAGCCAGCCTTGCTCCACTCATCCCTGGGCCTATTCTTGCTATATGTGTGGGTAGTGCTTTGTCGTAAGTCTGTACTATAAATAAAGCGTTCATATATAATCAGCGTTCCTCTTCGCACACACTTGTATGTTTTATAGATGTTCAGCTACAGTGTGTGTGTATTATTCATTCATCCCTTTCTCTTCCTACTTAGGTTCCAGAACCTTCTTTGGTCGCGAAAAGCCTTTGTGGAGAGCATGAAGGTCTACGGCTCAAGCTACATCTACATGCCGGCCTTCTCCATGAAGCCTGGTACCGACCCCTCCCTGAGGGCCTACTATGCCCTGGCGGACGCCTCGTCCAACCTCACCATGCTGTTTGCCAACCCTGAGTTTCTCAGGACCGTGGGCAAGTTCTGGAAGGGCCGCGGAGTCCACGCCAAGCGCCTGTCCACGGGCCTCTTCCTGGTCAGCCTGGCGCTGGGCCTGTGCGACGAGGTGACGGCCTATGGCTTCTGGCCGTTCAGCATGGGCCTGGACGAGCAGCCAATCAGCCACCACTACTATGACAACGTGTTGCCTTATAGCGGTTTCCACGCCATGCCCGAGGAGTTCCTTCAGCTCTGGCAGCTCCACAAAAGCGGCACGCTGCGGATGAGGGTGGGACGTTGTGGCCCCGAGGGGGCTGACGGTTAGGTCACCGGGTTCCCATTTTTGGAACCCACGCCGGTTTCTAAATCAACTGCTTCAACCCTGCTGAAACCCCCTTCAGTCGTCCCCCTGGGGCCTCCGGCTTCCTCCAGCCACGAGGAATCTCCGCCTCACATCCACCCTTACCATCTCCTGCCCTCCAAGCTCCTCACGACTCTGCTGAGTAGTTTCATCGGAAACATCCGCGCTCCCCTCCCCCTTGCCTATGCTAATTTTCTCTTTATTGCTGTGTGTTGGGTGTGTGTGTGTGTGTTTCAGTGCGAGCACGTGTTCGTGTGTCGATGGGCCTCCACGCAGTGTCTCAGCTACGGCTGGGGGACTCCTTTGTGTGTTAATTACTGTAAGTGACATAGGAAGCAGCTGGGCATGGTTCCTCCACTGAGTCTTTGTTGAACAGAGACATAAGGAACACAACCAAACAAGAGGTTTTCGTCTTAAAGACTTCAAGGTAGAAAACGCCTTAAGGGGCGGGGCTGGAAGACTGAAATATGATACAAAAGGGAGAGAGGAGGTTCTCATGCTATTTTGCTTGTTTTTTGTTTCGTTGTTGCTGCTGTTATTCACTCGAATGCATTTTAATCAACCAATCAGTGTTGCGATTTAAAATAGGATATGTTTTTATAGATGTTCTTAACCACTATATCCTGGGGCCGGTTTTTCAAAAGGTTCTGGTTATTCCAATCTGACCGGGTTACATTAATTCGATTTTTCTAAAACAAAATGTTACACTCACTTGTGTTTAAGGTTTAAGACGCATTAACCCCTGACCTTAACTGGAGGAACAAGATCTGGGTTTGACAAGTGATGATTCTTTGTTAAACCACTGGGATTGGAGTTCATTTGGTGTTTTTTAACTCAGAAGTGTGGAACTCCAAAGTCTTGTCCTCAGTAGATGGGTCGACTCAGGTAGGATTTACAAATTAGAATTTTCAATGTTAGTAATGTGAGGAATTTGTCTTCTATGAAACAAAGGTAAATTATGTGATATTGGCTGTGGTATAGGTATGGGTAATGTGTTTTTCTAATTTCTGTTTACTTGAGTGTAGAAGTAGAACCGCAATTCATTTTATGTGGTGCAGGTTGATCCAAAGTATTACATGTGATAAAAATCATTCCTGGCTAACTTCATGCCCAAGGTTTGAGGGTTGAGTAGTCCCTTATTGCGCAAGTTTATTAGTTAATACAAGTTTGCAGGCAATAGTTTGCACCAACATACAGAAAGCATATAAATAAAGAACAATTGCAAATAAAAGTAAGAAATACACATCTTAGATAAAGTGATACAAACAACCCAATTCCCCTCCTTCTGTTTCATGCACCCAACATATTCTGGGAGATTCTCCTAGGCTAAGATGTAACTTAATGACCTTTTGTAAGTCACTCCTAGGTTATGACGTAACTTAATGACCTTGGCTGCTTCCTTAACCCCTAGACAGCTGGGCCTCTGTCTTTGGGAAACTGGCAAAAGTGAAGCCTACTTAACTCCAACACGGTTTGTTTTTCTCCATTCCCACGCTCCTGTACAGTTATCTTGTGCTGACCTAGGCTGCTACTCCTCCACACTCTGTTTTAGTGACTTTACACTCATGCAAAAATAAATGCAGTGAGTCCAGTTTGTCCACGGTGATGTGATGTGTGGATCGAAATGATACTCCCTATCTGATACAAGATCTGTCTTAGTCTGATCTCCTCAAAACATTTTGAAAAACCAGTCCCTGTTCTCTCCTGAAATGTTCCGTTGTGCAAAGCCAAGCATATATACTGTACATTAATGGTGGTTCATTAACCTACATTATGATAGAAAGATGAAGAAAATAGATGTATGGATGCTTCATCTCTTCAATGTGTGTTCCTGGAGATTGCCAACCTCTTTTCACGCTACGACGGCTTATAGGAACGATCCATCTAGCAAACAAGTCCATGGACAAAAGATTGGGATCGTTCATAATTCATTCTGCTGAGGTAGTGCCATGCCCATAGAAGTTTCATCACTTGGTGTGAAAGGGAAATCAACTGTGACTTTGTAGACTTGGAATTGGGTTAAATGGGCACCCTGGCTGCGTGATGGTGACACAACTAGTTTCCGTTCAGGTGCGGGACACCTGCTCACCTCACAAAATGTACCATCTTCATCGTAGGCACCCTACATTTTGTCTTCATCATAGGTCCGAATGTCATCTCCGTGACGTGGGCTTTCCGGTTTGGCCCCCGGTTGTGTTGTTAGTGTGTTTACATGTCAGTGTTGTAGTCCATTCCATTTGACCCACGCACATGTTAGTGTGTTTACATGTCAGTGTTGTAGTCCATTCCATTTGACCCACGCACATGTTAGTGTGTTTACATGTCAGTGTTGGGGTCCATTCCATTTGACCCGCGCACATACAAGGGAAGGATCCTATATGTAATGGTTGTGTGTTTCTCTCCTTTCTGTCGCCATCGCCGAGCGGCTTATAGACAGTGTTAAAGTGAGACGTTTTGTTCATACATGCACTGCTATCTTGAATTCCGGCACGTAGGATTGAAGGTTGTAATGTCATAGTAGTGTTGGTTGTTCATGTGTGACCTATGCCATTATCATATCATTTCCGCAGGTCTGTGTCTGCATGGATCGAGCATGGAGACGGAACCGCAGTATTAAAACAGTGTTCTATCAAGGTTTGGACAACCCTACAGAAACTAAACAGATCATGTGAATTGTGAGGTCCCTCAAACCCATAACACAACCCTCCTCACTGCTTATTAAAGGAAGGTTTAAGTGCCTTCAGAATTCACCAGGGCAAAGGGAAACAGATGTGGCTGTGAAAGTAACAATCTTTTTTGAAACTATGATTTTCCTAAATCATGTGACATTACAAGTTTTAAGTAAGATGTGTGAAATCTTTCAAGTGTACATCTGTAGTAGCACTGTATTCCAGTAGCAGTGCGTTGATTTAAACCAGCACCTATAAGGGCTTTGCTTGAAAGTAGACGTTAGGGATAGGTTGCCATAAGAAAATGAGTCATGAAGCTTTAGATGGAGCTAGTTGCCATTGGACCAAGTTAAAGCTAAACTAAAACAATGTATTATAGCCAGACCTGAAGGCACCTTGGGCTCTCTTCCAAATGTTAATGGATTGTCATTTCTTTTTAAAAACGAGTACTATCGAGATGGGCTGACATGCTTTAACAATGTTCACCTAGCTTTGTGAAGGAGTGAGATTTAACTCGTCATTTGTTATGAATTTGACTGTTTTTATGTATCGTTTCTAACTCACACTGCATTTTCATTTGTATCTTACCATTTCTTAGCCCAATATCAATCATTACTGAGCCATAATGGGTAGAATATTCTACCAAAAACACAGGTTTTTGTTTTTATATACTTTGGGAGAGAACAAAGCTTTGAGGTTATTAAGTTGTTATTGTGTATCCGTCCCTCATGCAATCCACTATGTCCACTCAATGGTTTTTGGTTCAACGGTCTTGCCTGAGCATGTTCAATACAGGACCTACCTGTATTTCGTGTGCCATCTGGATTATGCTGAAAATCCAAAAACCTGAATGCCAACCAAGAAGAAAATAAGAGTCCAACACTGGTATCCAATAAAGAAGGAAATGCTATCCAATTACCACGCTTGTGATTTTTGTTTTCAATAATATCTGACTCTGTTTACTTGGGCAACCCAAATATAATTTTTTTCTACAGATTGAACTTCTGTTCAATCACATTAGATCTTTTTCAAAGCCTACATTTACCCTGCATCCTCACACGTTTCCATTGCTTTGTCAAAAGGCTTAGAGGTAGTAACTGTTTTATTGATTGATCATCAGCAGTTGGATTTCATTACCGCAGGTGCTTCAGGAAGGCTGTTGTAGCAAGGTGTATAGACGGGCCTGTAGTGTTACAACGCCGGTAATGTATTTAGCGAAAAACAACTTGGATTTTGTAATTGAGAGGTACTATGTCATTTTATTCACCAGCCGGCTCGCTCTGACCAACCGATGGCAAGTAGGACGTGGGAATATACTGTCACAAAATGTAACATATTTTACCTTAATGTTAGTCATTTGCAGTTAGTCTTTATGCGTTTTCTTTCAGCAGAAAATGAAACGTTAACCTAAATTCAATAGCTGGTGCTGCTCTGATGTTGAGTTACATGCATGTTGTAGTGCACCGAATTGCCTGTAAGGACCTATTATCCTTTGATGACCGGTTGAATCAGGCGTGATAGTTCTTTGATAGATCAAATACCTGGACTGTTTTGGGATTATCAGAGCTTGGATTTAGCAGGTTGATAGGGTTTTGCAGGATGAATAATGGAGATGCTCTGAAGACTGGTGGACTAAAACAAAGTCCATGAGTCAGCCGAAACTCTCCGGCTGCTTCTCCCGGATGGTTTTGCACTAGGTTATTTTTAGGATCAAGGCTGTAATTTGTAGGTCTGCACAAAGAGGGGGGGGGGGGGGGGACTGAAAGACTAGGATTTACAGGAAACTGGAGGATATGGAGTCGGATAATGTGTTATTAGATGACAGGTGCCTACAAATACATGTTGCGGTCACTATTACTCTGCAGAACCTTTTTACTGTCTTTGCCGGATAGTTTTTTGTACAATCTTTCGGTTGGCTCTGGCGTTTTGGGTTAGAATTTGGGTTCCTTTTTGGTTCTGGCATTAGCTAGAGGGGTGGGGTGGTTCTACCGTTTGGCTGACAAGATGGAGCCGGAGTCTAAGCGGCTTGGGGTGGCAGAGTGAATACATTAAGTAGTGACAAAGGGTTAGAGCATTGTTTGAATGTATGGAAGGTCAGTTACTATGGCTGCTTCATGGTCCTACGATATCTGGACACCATGGACATGTGTACTCTGATAGAGAGATCTTGGCGCAGACAGGCCTTGAGTGACATCATGAAGCATGACTGGTTTGAATGTAGGGGATTATTCTAAGGGAGACTGGTCCGAGACACCACACTCAAGTGTGTTGGACCGAAAACACGGAAGTGAAAGTATACTGGCTTGTCCCTATTGACATTGAAATGTGTGGTTTCTAAAGAAGCAGAGCACCTCTGGCCATGTTGATGTCAAAGGAAAGGCATCAGGGATGAGTATGTAACTCGGTGAATAACTCAACCACTTCACACAGTTGCCGGCAGCCAACTTTTGTGATTTAATAGTGGGTCACTTAGACCCTTGGCTCATAGCCTGCAGTTATGTTCTGTGATCCAAACTGCGGAGCGGGGATGGGGGAGGCAGCCGGGGGGGGGGGGGGGAATAAATTAGTCACAGGATCTGGATGTGTGAGAGGCAGAATTAAGAGACAAAGGAAGTAGGTTTTAGCAGATGGGGGAAGTGATTGGGTAATGGGGGGTGCATGATGAAACATAGTTTGGGTTCAAGAAGAAAGATCGCAATTGCAGGTCTCCATGAGGACAGCTTAGGGTGAGAGGAAAACACGGAGAAAAGGTGGAGACCACAATGAATTTATATCAAACACTAAGGTGGGAGGTGGAGGTCAGTAAAATGACACGTCATCGGTAAGAGGTGTGGGCCAATGTTATGCGTTTTGAGGGACAGCCTTGTCTTGGCAATGCCTGGGTTTTGTGATGCGGCTTTCACTTCCTGGTTCTAGATCCAACTTAGACATATTTAGATATATTCTTTGGTCCTCATTTCCTATGATCCTTTCCTATGATCCTTCAACTGTGTGTTTCTAGTAGATGTATTGCAACGGTGATGGTTCAAAGCCACAGATCAATGGTAAAATCAAAGGCAATCTTTTTGGGGTAATTATTTTCATCTGTGTAATAAGGCACTGAATATTCATGGGCTGGCAGAAAAGTGTTCCGTTAGCCATCTCTGTGCAACTCTAAGGGCCATGGTCAGTACCTGGCAGAAAAGTGTTACTCTAGCCATCTCTGTGCAACTCTATGGGCCACGATCAGTACCTGGCAGAAAAGTGTTCCTCTAGCCATCTCTGTGCCACTCTAAGGGCCATGGTCCGTACCTGGCAGAGGAGTGTGTCTCTGGGCATCTCGGTGCTTCCAATTCTTGTTTTCCCCATTTGGAGTCCAGTCTTCCCAATGTCAAGACACTTGGCATCAATCGATTTCTCTGTGTAAATGAAATACTTTTGCAAAGCACAGTATAAACATCTTTGTCTATGAACTGTATCCAACCTCTTTGCTCTTGCCCTCTCAAACTCTAAAACATTCTCCTTTGTTGTATACATCTCTCCTCCCTAGTTGGCTCTATCCATCTTCTCCGATCTGCCAAAAGCTTTTTTTTGTTTTGTAGATGTATTCACATCTCAGAAGACAAGTTGTTAATAATTCAGGTGCAGAATCTACATAGGAAGCATGTTCAAAGCTGAGCCACTACCTGATCTGTATTCAAGCCATCTTGAAAACAACTGTGGAATTCCGGAGATTGTTACACTGCTAGCCAGGCCAGTAAAAGGATGAGAGCACAGAAATCAATATTAAAATACAATGTGGTGCTGTTAGGGTTGTTCATGAGCCTTCCTTGCGCATAGCCATTATCACGCACACACACACACACACACACAGCTAACTGACTTCCCAAGAACTTCCCAAGTCCCAAGTGAATTAAACCAGAATGTAATATTAGTAAGAGAATGAAGACCACTGTCCAAAAAACCTTCCCACAGCATGTTCTAAATATGGCCCAAACATTATCAGCAGGTTTATAATCTGTTTAGATTTCTGTCCATTTAGAATTGAGTGTACACCTAAACAATACTGTCCATATAATACCAAGCAGAGGTTGGACATATATTTGTTAGTACTTTAAAACAATAATTTGCTTCCAATAACCTTCTTTTGTCTTCCGTCATTGCAAACTAAAAGGACCAGTGTTTTTATGATAGGAACTGCTTATAGAAAGGGTGACCTTCTGAAGCAAGAGTCTCAATGGAGGTGTTATCTTCTGACAGGATGTCACTGTGACATCTTTATTGGATTTGCTCAGTGTATATCAGTTTCCTGTCTTTGCTGACCCGACATTCACGGTAGCATGCGGCCAGCTGAGACCTCCGTGCCTCAGTGAAGAACAACCTAACAAGGCCTAGGGCTACAGGGTGTAGTCAACTGCCAATAACATGAATACATGAAAACTCATGGAGCAGGAGCACCCCTATACCATGACTGAGTACTAGTGCCCTCTGTGAAGAGCCAAGCTTTTGCTTGCTAAAAACATAATTTATCATATTTATTTCTTGCTTTTGCGTATTCTTGATCAGCGTTACAGCTTTGAATGAGCTCAGCCAAACTGAGTCCGCCTCCTCCTTCTCTAGCGAGGGGAGGTTATACCGCGTTGAATGCGTTGGAAGTGTTCCAATTTAGAGCTTTCAAAAACCTTTTTTCATGAGCTATTCTGAATATATCAGTCCCACAAGCACCCGTGGTTTTGGTTATGTCCAAGTGAACAGGATAATTAGCAACAATCAAACTCACATGATGGGGTGTCTGCAGCATTACGTGCATTCTGGTGGTGCTGTGCTTGTAAGCACTAGCAGTGAACAGAGCTTCCACAGCGTCCTCTGGGGCATGTAGCAGTAACCATCTACTTTATAGACAGAAATAGAAACGGAGACCAAAAATATTGCCACATACAAATGAGGCTCTGATGTCCATGAATGAATTAGCAAACAAAAGGATACAAATCAAGTCTCTACTCCCTGTAGACTCATGTCCACGGACACAGTCTAGCATACAGCCACTGGATGTTTTCAGGTCCCGCTCAAAGATTTGTCATGTGTGAATATAACAGAATACACAGTGTATTTTGCATTATGCTAAATGTGAAAGCCATAAATATAAGTATAGGTGTATAATATTTAATATAAGGTAAAGATGTACATCTTCGTTCTTTCTCCCACCTGCCCGATGGGATGGTTGTAACTCTCCATTGCAGGTTTTTTTCCTATTAATGTTCTTGGCTCGTTGTCTCGCAGAACCCCAGGTCTCATTTGCATGTCTTTACCGGGTGTATGACATCTTTTCCGGAAAAAGCCACAGAGGTTTAAGCTGCAACCAGACGTTCCACACATTATTATACAGTATGTGGTGATGAAGATGCTCGTATGTGCCGGGACTTAGTAGTAGGGCTACTATCACACTACTATCATGCCCCCCACCCACCCCCTCCACCCATTTAGTTTTTTCTATTTCCCCATCCTTCTCTCCCAGTGCGTCTTTTGGTAGCTATAGAACATTGCCAAGTCAGTTTTATTTGAAAGTGTATTTTAAATGGGCCTCGGCACGTTTCACGGTGTGCAGCATGAACAACCCGAACCTAACCAACGAATGTGGAAGCGCAAAAAGACCCATAAAACCTGCCGTATACGAACGATACCTGTTTCTTTCCTGGTGTTGGAAGGGGCTGTTTTGTAGCACTGGATGTCTAACCAAGTCTATTGTGGGGGAGCTTGAGATACTGAGGTTTTGTTTTTCCTTCATTCCTGAACTGCTGAACTAATCCGCCCACACTTCGTCAATACCTTATCAGAATTTCCTGTTTCCAGTGTTCCTATAGCTCAGGGGTGGGCAACCTACGGCCCGAGGGCCAAATGCGGCCCCCGCGAGGCTGTTCCATCCGGCCCGCAGAAGGAAATAGTTTTGAGGGACAATAAAAAACAACTCACCAGCCCATTCTTATACATCCGAATGTAAGTTATTTACACATTATAGAGGATCTACTGTACACATGTTTTAACTTTTGCCCTTTTCTGGCCTGCAAATCATTCATGTTTAACAAATTACAAAAACAAATTTAATTTCAAAATCCTTATGTGGCCCCCGAGCCAAACCCTTTGCCCTCTCCTGCTCTAGCTGATACAATTATCTCTCTATTTGTCCTTTAATTATTTCTTTCTATTTCTGTTAGTTCAGTTCCAAGGGGGTTTTGTTGCCTGGGACACTGTGGAAGTCAGATGATCACCAAGAGCTCCTCCGTAGCGCTCTATCATGACGTCATGTGCAGAGTAGGTTATGGGGAGGATAAAGGTCACAGAGAAAGGGTCTGAAAAAACCACCATCTTAGCAATAGGTTAGTCACAGTGGTTAGGACGTCTGCTATTATGTACGCTCTGTTTTATGGGAGATGGGGTCAAATTTTGCCCCGTGTTTCAGTGTAGACAATGTTTGTCTGTGAACCTTTCATCTCTCTCCTTTTCCCCTGTATGTGTGTTATCTGAATAAGGTAGTGTGCACGATGCATCTTGTCATAGAGACACAACATTTACCAAATGCATTATACATGAGCTATAACATGTTTTCTGTTACATTGTTCAACCGGAGGGGTTTCTCTGAATGTACAAGTGACCAGAAAACCTTCCCCCACAGTAAGTGTAGATATGCAGGCAGGCAAGTGAAAACCGAAGATCATTGTTCATTGTAACCATGAATACAAACACTGCAAAAGCCAATTAGGAACTGGTTGATCAGTAATAATAATTTAGTTAAAACTTGTCTCGTCGTGTCTCGATGCCAACACTGTCTGCTAGACTGACTCGAACAAGTGGTGCCTTTCAAAGTGATGAAGAAAGAAACAAAGTGCCACTACAAACACTATTTATCACGCCTCCTATCTTACAACGGACTTACAAACACTATTTATCACGCCTCCTATCTTACAACGGACTTACAAACACTATTTATCACGCCTCCTATCTTACGACGGATTTAGAAACACTATTTATCACTATCTCCTATCTTACGACGGACTTACAGTGTGGACGTCTTTCTGTGGGATGTTCTTTACTCCTGTCCCTATGACTTTTTTTTCTCTCTCTCTCTCTCTCCTCTCTCTCCTTCACAGGTTCATGTCTTCTTATCACTCTCTCTCTCTAATTATTCTCTCCCCCCCTCTGCCCCCACCACTATGAACCCCTCTCATTCCACCACTCCTATTGTTCACTCTCATTCCACCTCCCGTACATCTTCCTCTTCTTCTCCCTCTCTCTCTTTCTCTCCATCCCTCTCTCTCCACCTCCCGTACATCCCTCCATCTTCCTCTTCTTCTCCCTCTCTCTCTTTCTCTCCATCCCTCTCTCTCCACCTCCCGTACATCCCTCCATCTTCCTCTTCTCTCTCCCTCTCACTCAATTCACCCTTGGTTTTATAGTTTAACCGAACGTGAAAGTGCCTGTGGGGGAGATGAGGCACTTCAGGGAGGCAAATGCAAACATGTTTCCAGACAGGCGTCCAATGACAGGTCAGATTTCTTTCAGCAGCCGTCCCCTGGGCCAGTTAGGGGACGGCCTGTGTTGTCACATGCTCTGTGATTGGCCAGCCGGTCTTTAAGCCTCTCCTCTGGGTTGAGATTCTAGCGTTAATGACAGACTAATGGGAGGTTAGTAAATGTGATCATCATGTTTTACTCTACTAACAATAGACTTGCTGGTTTTATGCAGGGTTGGGCAGCATTGATAAATAAACAGAATGTGAATTCATCATTGGAACTGCTTTCCCACATATGTACATCTTAGCCTGTTAATGACAGCTGGCTAATTCAGCTAACCTGCATCCATCTCCCGTGTGTCTGTTCATGTTTGTGTGTGTGTTCGTGTGTGTGTGTTGAGGTGGGGGCTTTGTTTGTGAAATGAGAAAGGAAGAGCATTTAGAGTTTTATGGAATTCAAACTAAAAATGAGAAATACAAATAAGAAAGAGGAAATGGCTGTGGGTAAATTTAAACTGGAAAGTATATTTCCAAACGCAGTGTTTTGGGGGATATGCTTGTAGGTGATTTCCAGTGTTCTAATTGGGTTTCATCCCCCGACCTGTCCAAGTGGAAAAACCTGAGCCTGGGCAAAATCAATGTGCCTAGGAAAGACAGCAACCAACGACGTGTCTGTGATGACACTCTCAGGAGACGGCCGTGAGGGATATGGATGGCATTCATTCTGCTGTGACTCAACCTTTTTTCTCCCATCCAATACACTCTGCACGTTGTGACCGATAGGACGAATACATGGAGGGGTGGTCATTGGGTGTTTTCCAAAGAGACTGAAGGGTAATTTGATGAGGGTCCATTTTGGTGATTTGTCCTAATTGAGTCATACAGGGATGAGATGGGAGTTGGCCAGGGACATTTTGTCTGCTTCCCAAATGGCACTCTGTTCGGTATATTGTTCATTATGTTTAGCCAGTGTCAGTAGTGCACCATGTAGGGAATAGGGCTTAATTTGGCACCTACTCCAAAAGTTCCTGGCCATCCAGGCCCTTTAACTGGTAATAATTAATAATTGAGCTGGAGAGAATGGTGACAACAGGAAGTGGCTCTATTTTGAGATTCACTTTTGTGCAACAAAGACGTGATGGTGGGGTTAAATCTGCGACCTGGCTGTGGGAGATGGAGATGGAGAAGGATGATGTGTGTGCCCCCACCCAGCACCCACCGCTGTCCTTGGATGTAAATCTCTGCTGGCATGAGAGGATATCTGTCCCGCAGTCCATGCTTTTACTACCCCAAAGGGATGAGGAGATCTCTGAGGGCCCAAGAGGGGGATGAACACGACAGGCCACAAATTAAAACTGAGAAGGATTAAGGAACCGGGTAGCCGTGAGATGCAGATTTCCCCCTTCAGCCAATCAACTCTCCTTGCCCGTTCAGCACTCCGACCAATGAGACTCTAGCCCACCTAGTGGAGGGCCAATACGAGCCGAGGCCGGTTGGCCATTTGGGAGGGGGGATACATAAATGGATGAAGTCCTGGCTGTCTGGCGCCAGGGCTAGCAAAAATCAATTCACTTAAAAGCATGTCATGTCAAAAAGCATCCGGCTCCATATAAATCAACGGTTCAGCCTGCTCCCTTGGTCAGAGAGAAATCAATGCATGGCACTGGGTTTGTGTCTTTAATGTACGACCATTCCAGGCCACTATAGACCAGGGTCCCAGTAATGCATTACAGATCCATAGGAGGTATAGAATCACTTTTAGTCCCTAAGAGCATTTACTCACATGCAGATTTATACATTGGACGGGTGGTGAGATCATGACACGCTGGGATGTGGGGGGAAATATTTTAAAGCTAATGTACACATTTATGCATTAACAGTTCCTGAATACACATCTGTCTTAGATTTAACCCTTTGGGTGCAGCGTAGCGCGATGGTTTAACAGACAGCTGGCATATGGTGATTAATCTAGTCCGTATACAGCGAGCTAGTACACAGAGAGTAATGTCCGTGACATGAGGGTAGAAGACCCATCCTGATGTCAACAAGGGTAGACGGACAGATGCAATCTATATGGAGGATGGTGATCCGTTGTTCTGTGGTCGAACACAGACACACAAGTCCACAAACAGTATCCGTGCCTCTCTAGGCATGTCGTAGGGTAAGGTCGGCCCGTGATTGATGTGTGTTATCTGGCGTGTACAAAATGACAGCAATTGCTTTATGGGGCAGTGCATTTGTCGAGGGGAATCACACGTTAACTGTTGTCTTGTTTTTCTTTTAAATACAGTATGCATCCTCTTTAGGCCTTTCAAATTTCACTTTAATTAAAAATAAAATACAATAGACTAGAGTGAATAGAATGGAAAGAATAGAAGTGTCCCTTTGTTAAGCTCCATCCTCTTGGTTACTACTGCAACTTTAGACAATTTACTACTCAGTCTACTAGCAAATCTCCTAACAATAAATTGGAACTACCAAAATAACATCCTTCTTTTTGTATTTGTTACCACTTCAACATGAATTGGAACCAATTCAATTGAACCCAGTGTTTAAAACTACTCTCCGACATGTTTCAAAAACCAGGAGCTGTCAGCCGGATGCAGTTTCAAAGCAACTAGAGCCTCACATGCACACTAGCAATGCTGTTAGAACCCAGCTCCTCAAATAGATGCTCCCAAAGTCTTTGACAGCCACCTACAGCGACCGAATCCAACCTGATTAAAACATTGAGCGTCCGTGTGTGTGTGTGTGTGTGCGTGCGCCGTTGGAATGGCAGAGATTCCATGCTCTGTTGTGCCCTTTCTTCCTTTTCCTGCTATTGTTCCCTTTATTTTCTCCACCGGATCAGAAGCTATTGTGAGCTAGGTTGTTTGTGAGCTAGGTTGGTTGTAAGCTAGGTTGTTTGTGAGCTAGATTGTTTGTGAGCTAGGTTGGTTGTAAGCTAGGTTGGTTGTAAGCTAGGTTGTTTGTGAGCTAGGTTGGTTGTAAGCTAGGTTGTTTGTGAGCTAGGTTGTTTGTGAGCTAGGTTGGTTGTGAGCTAGGTGGTTTGTGAGCTAGGTTGGTTGTGAGCTAGATTGGTTGTGAGCTAGGTTGGTTCCAGCAGCAGGATATTTATAGCATTTCTCATTAGGCACGTCCTGGTAGAGCCAGGGTCACAGCCACTCTCAGTACAGAGAGTGAGAGTCACTTCAAAGTATACACAGTATTTTCACAGAACATTTGTATGTAACATCAGGAATTGGCTCAAGAAACCTGTGGAAATGTGAACTGGAATGGAACATACTGTCTCTAGATACCGTCTCTAAGATGTAAACGCTCAATCCCAGATTTGCTAGGCGCAAATTCTTTGTAACAAATATAAATATGCATCAAAGGACTTTTGCGAATAACAAAAACATTACATTTCCTATTTTGGGCTGGATGTTTAATATGTTATATGTTCTACTTTATAAGTAGAATTGATAACGTACTTCACTTAGCAATGAAATTCCAAGCCTAAACACACTATTATGGAGTTGCACATCCACCAACAGACACACAAGCAGCCCACTCCAATCAGGACTCTTCACAGCAATTCTTTTGCAGCAATTCATCTCTCAGTAAATCCCACACTGCCATAGCCAGAATTATGAATCTACTGTGCTCTGTAGGTGCGGCACAAGCAGAGAGGTGATAGCAAGCGCACGCCCACACACACACACATTGAGAGCAGCCGGTATAGAGTGGGCATAAATAAGGAGACAGTCATAATCAATTTAAGGAGCTTGATAATAACAAGTGAGACGTCTGCAGGACAGGCTTCAAACTGAGTGGAATGAAATAGTTCACAAATGCCACATGATGTGGTATTATGCTTTGAACTGGCACTGCATGTACCCTGGCACCGCATGTACCCTGGCACTGCATGTACCCGGGCACCGCATGTACCCTGGCACCGCATGTACCCGGGCACCGCATGTACCCTGGCACTGCATGTACCTTGGCACCGCATGTACCCTGGCACTGCATGTACCTTGGCACCGCATGTACCCTGGCACTGCATGTACCCTGGCACTGCATGTACCTTGGCACCGCATGTACCCGGGCACCGCATGTACCCTGGTACCGCATTTACCCTGGCACCGCATGTACCCTGGCACCGCACGTACCCTGGCACCGCATGTACCCTGGCACTACATGGTGAAAAGGCTGTCACTTTGGACACATACTAGGTTTGTTAATGTGGCCTTTTCCAAGTGAAAGTAGTTTCATCCTTCCCTTTTGTACCTCTTCTGCAGAGGCTGTGCGGCCACAGACACACAACAGACAGACAACACAACAGACACACAACTTCTACAATGTGTGACTAAGCTCAGTGGTTCTGAGGGAGTGACGGGCAAAGACATGGCGCTCCTTGAAGGAGACGAGGCTGTTGCCTAGGTAACGCTGAAATGTCTACACAGCAATATGGTCTTATTATTGGGAGGGCTTTTTCCCAAGAGGTGTTAGAAGAGACTAGAGCCGAAGTGCTGTATACAAGAATGGCCAATAATGTAATTACTTAAACATATTTATTAAAACATAATTACACATTATGTGAGCATGGGAAGGGCCCGGTTTCTACATGTGAGAGCCGTTGTGATGTGATCTCGGTCCAGGTCACTAGATAAGCACGCTCAATTCTGTGCCGTCACCGGTGCTGAGGGGAAAACGGACTTCGGGCCGGAGCTGGCTGAATGGTGTGTTGTTTTATGTCATGGAGTAGATCGTTGGAGGTCATGAGCTGATCTTCGCTCATTAGTCTTGTCTCTTGGGCTCAATGCTGTCAGGAGGATTCTAGCCGTCAGACTGAATCTATTATGCTGCTTCTCAGCTCTTCTCTCCAGAGGGATGACTCCAGAGGGATGACTGCAGAGGGATGACTCCAGAGGGATGACTGCAGAGGATGCTTCTCTGGGATGCTCTTTTTACACCCAATCATGTTACTGACCTGTTGCCAATGTAGAAACCATCTGTTTCCCCCCGAGTCCGTTTGGAGAAGATCAAGTCGACACAAGTCTGTTCGTTTGCAATATTCTTTATTCAGCAGATAATTATCCGGAGATCAGTTCCACACAACCTGCAGAAAAGATCTGATCTGGGGTAGTCTCACATCAGTATAAAAAGAGTGCAGGAGACAAGGCGTAGCAAGCATTGTTCCAATCAGATTAAATCGTTCTTATTCTGTATCCTTATTTGGCTCTGTTTCTAGGGTGGTCTAATGCTCTATATGATAGTCAATGCTTTACGTATGTGTGTGTGTCTGTCCGGTGCCTCAACATTGAAGGTCAACTTGAGTGTCAACTTCAGCATCAACAGGACGCATCTGTCTCCTTTCGTTTCCTCTTATATATGTGTTTTTCTGTTAAGCAGGGCGAGTTGGAAAGGTTTTTTGTGTAAGCGTGCATCTTGCAGAAAAATGGCCTTTATTAATCTCAAGCATGTTGTTAGTCTTGTTTCAGTGTAAATAATTCCACACCAATTAACCAAATTAGTTGTGAGATATTCCGCCAGGTTTACTTTTTAGTATTGCACACATTTTCTCATTGTTTTTCTTCACAGTCCTCATTGTGCCATAAAGTGTGTTTTCAGTCTTTTAAAAGTAATGTTGCTGTTTGCTTAAGCGATAGAGAATGAAAGGAGTCTTTGAATCTGAGATCTGATTACATGTCTTGTGGGGTATGAGTATCTGATGTGGGCTGTGTGTTATTTGATTCAGTATTTCTCACAAAAACAAGAAGAGAAGCAGCCAGTCTCATAAACCAAGAAAGAGGGATGCATGTTTCTTGTGCTAGCTGAATAGCACTACGTTTTCAATTGACCTCCAGTTGACTGTATTGACCACAGGCATTGTGGTGCTGTGTAATAAGAAGACTCTTTGTCCATCTGACTCTGGGAAATCTGCCAATATATTTTGGGAAAAGGACTGAAGTCATAAAAACCCCTGATGCCAGAAATATAAACAGTTTTCTTGCATCTTACAGATATAGGGAATTAACCGCAAAACAAATTCCCCCTAAAAACAGGGATTCACCCTGTTACATGTGTTTTTCAATGCGTTTCTGTCCATTGCTATGCATAGCAGCAGTAAAAGCAGAATCTTTGTTGTGAGCTACCTAGCCTATAGTAGCAATCCAATCACAGTGAACCCTAGTCTAGTTTAACATAAACTTGGAGCTTTACATGCTGCCTAATTATGCTAGTATCTTTTTTTAGTTCCTTCTTATGCAACACCAGACCATGCTGCTTCCGTTTGTTTCTTCAATTGATGGACTTCAATTGAAAAACAAGGTACCAACAAGGCATTTGCAACTAACATTTTCCAGATACAGCGATATTGCCTTGTGTTACCTTTGGAACACAGTACTATATAAAAATAGTAGAGTTCCATTTCCCCACAGTGATGACAAACTAGCAAACACACAATTGTGTTTACTTGTTTGATCCAGATTTAAGTGTGTGTGAACTAGAAAGCCTGGTTTCCCATCTTGAGATTGTAGGACTAGTAAATGACAACTTGCCAGTTTTAATCCCTGAGCTGACAACATGAGAAGGGAAAATCAATCTTGACCAAGGCACTTAAACATCATGGCTTCTGTAAGTCAAGCTAAAAATTACAAAAATGAAATACAAAATATTTAAGCATTTTAGAATTAAATAACGTAGCCTGGACTCCTTGGTCAAAAGCTGGGAAGTGGATTCTGGCAGACAGCGTCTATCAGGCTTATTTTTTTATTTCTCTTTGGCAAATGAAAACTGTGTAATATTGCTGCTGACTGGCTTAAAGTCAACCACCCAGCAACACACACGCACTCTGTCTACACACACAAACCCTGTCACCATATGCACACCTAGATGCAACACACACGCAAAAACATACCCTGTCTACACATGCACACCTAGATGCAACACACACACAGCTTCACATTATCATGTTTTTATTAATATTTGAGAGAGGAGCTGAGAGAGAGATGAGAGTAAACACACTAGAGGCGTAATCAAAATAAAATAGTAAATAAATTAAAATAAGTATTATTATTATTTATGCAACTTCTATAGCGCTTTTCATTGTAGAAAAAGCAAAGTAAATGTAAACAAATACTATAGAGTGGGTCTCGACTAAAACCTTCTGACAGAGCTGAAGGTTTTGAGTTGTTGGCATGACCATCAAGAGGAACGTGGCTTGAGCAGATTGAGGACGAATGTGTTCATTGAGGGAGAGCAGCTCCTCCGGCAGTCAGACAGAATAGCTCATCCAGTTCCTGGTCTCACCAGCACCTTGCCATCTCTGCCTTCTCACCGAGACTTCTCCAAAGCTGCCGACCCACTTTCCACTCATATCCTGTCGCCTCGATGTTTGATCTTTTTCTGAAGGACTCTAAGCTGCGCCAAGTTGTTCCCCCGTGCTCATCACCAAACGGCACTGTTCAGTTTCCCAAAACTACAAAGAAACACTCTTGAGTAGATCTGAATGCCCCTCACGGGTTCTTGCCTGTGCGTTCTTCTGTGTTCTTGGATGCTGGCCTCAGTTCAAGTTTCTTCTGCAGTGCAGTGGCTCTGCAGAGAAAAAGGATGTGCCTTCCCTACTCGTCCTTCCTCTCTACACACACAGTACATACATACAGTGTTACATACAAACACACATACACACACACAGACACCTGATTTGAGATTGTCCCGTATCATTGATGTAATGTACTGTACTGCTTTATTTGTCTAAATAGGTAATTCATTAGGTGGACGATTACCGTTATCTTCAATGGTAAAAGGCATGTTGTAAAATCAAGGGTACATTTTGATATCTCTCTTATGCATGCAAATATCGTGATGGAACGCACGCACCTGACTACACACGAAACCGAATGAACACTGGTCTGTAGGTACTAAACGGAAGCTGTTTAAATGTAGCACCTGGCGAAGTTACTGATGCCAATGTTGCATGCAATCTTTTGTTTAGAATTGTCAATACTATTTAATCTTAGACTTCTCAAGAGACCATCTTTTCCCATATATGTGGCATACTGGTTTGTTCATGCAATGGAATGACTAGACATCGATGTAATTTAATTTAATTTGTTGTGAAAAATCGATATGTATCATACTCCCTGGGTTGTCATTTCTTAAAGGTTCCGTTACACCAGACGGCACTATACCCCTCTAAAAGACCTCGTAAGTCGCCATCTGGTGGGGGATATGACCGTCCTGCCTTCAACCATGGACATACAAAAAAATCAAACTGCAAAATAAATACATTTACAGACAACGTTGTACTAAATATAGATAGTGTTTTATAATAAATAAATACAATTGGAATTGAAAGACTACATGTTTTTTAGTGCGTACATGTGCATACACCACGGAAACAATAGGTGGCGCTAAAACATTCACATTACAAGGATATCAACAGCTCCCCTCCCCTACAAAGGATCATGGGAACTTCCGCTTCACACAAATAGCTACGTTCAGTCCACGTCTGCTCTTCAATACGTTCTGTGAAACTTCAGGGAAGGTGTGTTTGAGCTACTCACGTCGGCGCTTGTGAAATTGTAGTTATTTTTATTTTTTTTATTACATCTTAATTTACCTTAAATCCTCTGGAAACGTTATTTGTGTTAAAATCAGCCAGAATATTATTTGTTTTACATTTGTGAATTAGTGAGACTATAAACGCTCGCTTATCTGACTTATTATACGACTTTATTTACATTGTGTGCGTGATATGTGCTTGGAAATGGATACCAAAATGGAATGCGAAGTTCTCAAATCTTGTTACTCCAGAAGATCCGGGAAACTTTCAAAATGCAGACTGAGGAAACTTCTCAATTTGAGTTCTGGCCAAGAAGGCCTCAAAATGTGGCGCGCCAACATTGTCAAAGCCACTCTCAAGAAGTACATTCGCTGCGAAAGGAAAAGGAGGCTAATCGCTCAACTGGTCAACCAAGAACAAACTTTGTCCGAAAACTGCGGAAACACGATGTTCGTTGGGACGGAGAGTGTCGACAGAAATACACAGTCAATATGCTCAATGGCGCCTAAGAATACGACGCAGTATCTGATGGATATTGTGTACGACGACATGCAGATCGAAACCGGTTCCAGCCAGAAGTTGATACCCGATTCAATCGAGATTTGTGTGTCAAGTGAATCTCTTTCACGCATGACTACGTGTGACTCATTGGACTTTGCTTATGAAAATTCTCTTGATTTTCAACAGAGGGACTTCGAAGAAATTTACCTTAATTCTGGTTCATGTTGAGCTGGAGTAAACCGGTTCTGGTTTTCGGACGATTTTTTTTCCGGCAGTGGTGACCGAAGTATTGACTTTAAAACCACAAACCAAGGTGTGCCTAATGTTATTGTAAATACGATATGTTATTAATTGCTATTTGTTTATTTTATTTCTCTGCGTTTTTTTTGTCTGGCTACGGTCTTTTTGAACGATCACGTTACATGATTCAATTGTTGGGCTTTCCTTGTCCTCACAGCGACGCAACGGACGCTGCCCATCAGTAGGGGGCGCTCTCGATCGCAGCGTCGCTTCCTGTGGTGGCCAGACTACCTATGCGTCCACTAAGGTATCACAGGTAAACCTGCTTCTCCTACAGGTATATGTGGCAGGTAGCACTTTAGTTCACCAGTACGCTTCCGGTTTGCAATTCTACTGCGTTTCTAAATGACGACCACGTGAAGGTGATTGTTGGCCGGCCTAGTTTACACATTACCCATGTGTTCAAATCTGTCAGTGCTGCATTTACTGTTGTGCAAGCCTTTTTCAGATCAGTCCCTTCCTCCTACCTGCAATCTGCGTGGCTGTTGCCAGAACGATGGACACGTGCGGATGACCGTGGAAGGAAGTAAGGTGACATACGCTTTTGTTACCAAATGAGGCCGTTTGAGCGTTCACTGATTACCGGATGTTGCGTGTTGTCCATTACGAACTGTCAAAACATGTTTAACTTTAAATGCACCCTGATTTGTTTAAACCGTGTATGACGGTGATGACACTTATGTCGGGACATTTTAAGGAAGCCTTTTGTATATAATGCTCTTGTGAATTAAACTGTTTTACTTTACTGCGTTGTTAAGTCGTTTCATATTCTTTATTTGTAGTGATTACTGTATACTAGTAATCTACTAGGTATTTACTTAAAAAAAATTATGTGATGTTTCTCGTAACTCCGTAATGTGCCTCGCTGAAATCTTTTATATGCAATAATCCAATATCTCACTAATCAGTATAGCGGGCCGACCCCTCTGCCAAGCACATAGGAATATGTACGCAGGTTTTCTTCGAGATTATTTTTTGAAATTACACCGTGATTTCACGTGAATATTTGTGGCTTTGCGTGTATCCAAAGTTGTGGACGCATAATTTTGTATCTGAAATTAATCTACGCTATATACTTGAGTTACTTACGAAAACGGGTCTTAGGAGCCTTTTTAAAACGTACACTGTCGAAAGGCAAACACCTGATTGGCCATGTCATTAAAGTGCCTTGTTGTCAAGCGTATTTCTGTATTTTTAATGTCTTTACACCGTTTCAATGTTTAACTCGGCATGGGAAAATGTCGAGTTAAACATTTAACCCATTTAGTACCCAAGATAATGCATAATGTTTGTCAACCCTAATATTGTTAACACGTTATCGCTACAGCCTCGTAACATTGTTCTAACCATAATGGGCTGACCGGTTCTCAACGGAATGTGTAATTTTGGTGTTTAATTTAAGCCCAGGTAAGAACTTCCAAAATTAGCTCACTTAACTCAATCTAGACTGACAAATAAGAACCTGGGGGGGGGGGGGGGGTGTTGTGACAAAATGTCTACCTGTTGAGTAGATTTAACAACTTGAAGAAATGTACCGTCACTAAAGAAATATTAACTCGGATGTACTGACCACAAACGAGGTCAGTAACAGGCTCGTGGGTGAGTGTTAAACGTGGAATTGTAGGAGGGCGCATTAAAGCACAGGTGCTGGTTGTAAACTCAATGACCCAATCAGCTACCTGCCAGAAACGCGTTGCAAGCGAACTGACAGGTCCACAACAGCTCATGTCAGAACTGGGACCACAGAAAAACCGACACTCACCCGTAAACATTCCCTAAACAAGCTGACGAGGACCCAAACATCCCGTCGGAATCCATCAACCATGCACCTGGAAGTAAACCTTTAAAAGCATGGAGCGCGCCAGCGCAGAAGACTGAACAACAGGTAGGAAAAAAGCTGGTTCCGGCCTGTAACCCTTTCAGTCATTCAAACTTGCTAACAAACTGCTGCATCAGCCTGTTTAACACAAGCATCTGTCTAAGTCACTTTGATAAACGCTGAAGGGCCCTTCGAATGTGCTAAATTTGGCCTTCGTTTTATTCATTGTTACTATTGTTAGTGCGACTCGATTGCTCACAGAAATATAAGTGTTCAAATGGCCTGCACCCCTCCCACTGCCATCCCAGGTTATGACACTTATCATCCACTAGGTGGAGCTCCTGCTCCATTATTGCGCAGAAGACACTGAACGGGGGCCAACTGTCTTGGAAATAACGCTGGGTGGCGGGGCAACCCTGATGGTAGCCTGTTACGTATTAAAGACAATAAAAAGCCATTCCATCATTCTTTAAAGACCGGATGCATCCAGTTTTCCGGCACACATTATATTCTTTCTTTCATGGCTGCTATATTGTTAGCCTGTAGGCTACGTGTGAGTGCTTCACCGTGACTTCAGCTGAGGCTGTGAGTGACAGACTTCTGTTTCTGTGGAGTCGAAGTGGTAGAGAAGTGCGTGCTCATTGTGACCTAATATTATAGTCGCCTGGAGCCGAAAACATGTTTCCACGCTAGCCCCCCCTTCTTTCTGTCTCAGCCAGTACTGTAAATATCTGCATAAATAGCTTGGCCTGTCCTCCCATGGTGCCTTGCTGCTTTTGCCGGGAGTGTAGTCCTTGAACAGGTGCGTCCCGTCCCCCCCACAAAATGTCTCCCACGATTCAGCGACGCGGGTTATATAGATCTGTCTCACTCCCTCTGTACGTAAGAGAGAGGGATGTCTGCGTCCAGACTGAAGCAACTGCAACGAAAACCAAGTCGGATTTGATTTTAGTTTGTGGTCGTGTGGGGGTGTGCTAATAGGCTATGATGTCTGTCGGCTATTTTACAGTTAAATGTAACTTTTAAAAGAAAGTTGTTCATTGCCATCAACGTATCACTCAGGGTGGCTGGTATCACCGGAGGCACAACGCTTTGACCATTAACTGAAAGGTTACAAATAAAACCCTTAAACTAGCAAGTTAAACATCTGTTGTTCGGTCTATAAGTAAGGATGTTTACCCTAATTGGTCCCTCAAGCTGTAAAAAAAAGATTGTTTTCAGAGTAAATTTACTTTGTGGAATAAGTGTATCAAAAATAAAACATATCCACAAAGTTTTAGTTTAGCATGCGTTGTCATAGATATCATCTTTATTTCAGTGTCTCTCTTAGAGAGATGTTGCGATGCTTCTGCGTTTTTTGTGTGAACTCAGGAACACAACCTCTTGGTCACTCTGGAAAATGCTCTGAATAAGGAAAATCTACTTATGTCAGACGGTGTGAATGTGCCATGTTGAAACGTATCAATCACTGTATCAATATGGATGCAGAGGCCACCCAAGCTGTCCAGCTGTGACAATAGGACAGAGGGAAATCTCCAGCGTGTGTTCTGACCGTGTTCCCGTCAATTTCTGACTGCAGATTGGCCCGCCTGCGGTCAGATCATTTTCTGGAACATCCGTCTTAGATTTGAAAGTCCAACGTCACCAGTGCTCAAGGGGAGGGTGAGGTGAGTCCTAGAGAGGTCTCTCCGATAAGGCCTGAGTGGTTCTCTACCAGACGTAGTGGGGGCGACTGTCCTGCCTCCCGAGCTGATGTCCAAGCGTCGCTGCCGACAACCAACACAGCAGGAAGTAGGACAGGGGACGGCACCAGATGTGGGTCTTGATGACGTCCAGGTGTTTCCCTTGGGAGAGCACCCCCAACTCATTAGTCAAACCGGGGTGCGCGAGCCTCATCCATTAGTCAAACCGGGGTGTGCGCGAGCCTCATCCCTTAGTCAAATATGGGGTGTCTGCGCCACATCTATTTTAATTGCCGCGACCGATGGTCACCTGGGAAACCTGCCTAGCAGGTAGCGAATGACGTGGCAGTGCCGCAGGGCTACCAATCACAGGCCTCCTCTTAACTGTGTCAAGGACATGACCAGGCCCTTGATTGGCCACTGTTGAGGAATGGTGTAAAATGCTCTTTTTTTCTAACACACACACACACACAAACACTTCACATTTAGGTGTTAGCACGAGCACAGACAGACATGCACAGGCACTTCTGACCCATATAGGATGAAATGGTTAAGTTAGTTAACGGTTATAGCTCACTGGCGAAAACATGCTGCAAATAGAAGGTGACTAAGTGTAATTGCTTGTCAGATAAAACTGTATGAATGTGTTGCAGTGCCAGCTTACAGTGCCGTCCCTCAATGTGACAATCTGGGATTGTCATATCTCACATATTTCCCATTGTTACCTTTGGTTGTTGTGGCTTAGTACAGAATATGTTTAGTCTGTCGTGTCTTAATAGACCCATAGCCTTGACATGGGTTCTTTCCCATTGAGGGGATTGTGGTCAGGGGGTTGGGGATTCCTAACACAGGCCTGTTTTAATCTTCAAGGACCGCACAGCAACCCGTTTATTTCTTTTGAAGCACCCTTTAACCCCTCGACAACTGAACCGGCAACACGATCAGTCTGAGGTGTGTCAATCCGACTGGCGTTTGCCAGAACGCTCTTTCACCAGATTCCATAACCTGACGTGTTTTTTAGGTTGGGATTATGTTGGTTGTTTGCTCGGTTGGTACATCGCCCTGCTTTCGTGTTCACCACGCTTATCATGGTTCAGCGGCTATTTCTTTTTCTGGGAAATAACGATTGAAGACGGTCATCTATTGTCATTGGTTTCGCTAAGCGACTTCTGCGTGTTTGATATGTCAGTCAGCCGGCTACAGGTGCGCCTGTCACGGTGTTCGTCTGAAACTGCCCACGCAAATATTGTGCGTACACACAGAGCTGCAGAGTAGAACCAGATTTATTCTGGAGCATTTTGGTGAAGGCGTAATGTTACAGCCGTGACGGGGAAGCATCTGGATTTAAAACAAGTATGGCAGTCGTAAAGGTCAGGGGAATTGTCAGAGGGACATCTGATCCTGGTATTGAGTTGTAGTTTAGAAAGACAATTACACACATGTCAGTGCTAAACACATGCCAGGAGGGCTTTGGCCTAGGGCTTATGTTCCTGTCGGGTGAAGTCTCAGCCAATGGGTTTGTCCCAGGGCTTGTTATTTAGACAACACGATTGCGTGAATGTTGTTTTTACATAAATAGCCACTCCTCCATCTTTTCACAATATGTCTCTCCTAGTAGGGATTGTACACCCCAAATCTATATTTTAGTCGAACTGACATTCCCGTGAGCTTCTTTTGATGGCCCATGTTGACAAATGCCCTTATTTACATTTCTTATTTTCAGTCTGGATTGCACCAGCTAAAAAGTGATTATTGTTAGTGAGTCTAACATAATTTGTTTTAAGATGTTTCGATTTGAACTCAAGCCGACGGGATGATTTGAAAACGTAGTTGGCATCCATATTAAACCAATAGCCCTGGTTTAGCTCGCCACAGTGGAATTCCAGTTTGAGCTAAAAGGAACAGAATTACCAAGGGAGTTCAACTGAATGAGCATACAATTATGACAATCAGTGACTGACAAACAGGGTTGCTCTAAATGGTTGATCAACTGGCTGTGACCCTACTCTCAGAGGATGCCTCAGGGAAAATGAGCAGAAACACATATACAATCCACGCTTGTGTATAATAAATACACAGTGTATATGGGTGTAATTATCTTTACTTTTAAGCTAAGAGGTACAGTGCTAACAGTGGTATTCAACGTGTGTTAATGACAGGCATCTGAGTACCAGAGGAATATAGACATGGGTTAGCTCTGGAGCACAGGTGTTTTTGATTGATTCTCCTATTGCTGTAGTCTGTATGATGTGTCCCAGAAAGAATATTTACAGGCCTCTGCCTGATTTAAAAAAAATACTTTTCCACTCACTGAAGGCAAATCTCTAATCCTCACTGCCCGCCCAGTCAGCGTTGGAATCTACTATGGTAGTAGTAATTCCTCCCGAGTTTATTTACCCCTTATTTAACCCTTGATTGGTGCTTTGCCGTCTAACAGGGTAGGAACTTGAGATTCTGCCTTCAGCAACAGGGGACCAACTCAGGTGATTCTGTGGTGAGACCGGAAAATGGTCGGGGTTACCTGAGCAAAGCTTGGCCTGTAATAAGTCAAGGTCTTAATAAAGATTTGACGTGTAAGGCCTGGGCTCAGGCATCAAGGTTATTCGGAAGGACCCTCATCTCTGTGGAGGTCTCTACCAAACATACCCCTATAGAGCAGCAGTTGTTTTTCAGCAGTGACACAATCCAAGAGACCCCGTGTCTGGTGAGGGACTCTTAGCCTTAGACACCCCTGAGGCCTGATGAGAATGGGAGCAAAGAGGACCCTGACCCCATCTGGAGTGGAATTAGGGTAGGGGATGATGGACCAAGGATCCTTCCGAAGCCATCTGAGCGAATCTGTCAGACATCTGGTCTATCAAACCCTGAGAAGTCCCACTCTCCCAGGACCACTGCCTTACTTCAGGCTTTCGACAGGTGACATCCATTGTTGTATAGCAGGATTGGTGACTGCGGGATCCAGTAAACCGTTTGCCGGGGGGAGGGGCTTTAAGTTGCTTATTCAGAACAAAGCGCTGAGTTCTGTAATCCTACACAAGCAAAATTGTGGCACTGAACATTTGGCTCCTACACATTGTCCTGAAAGATGAGCAGGAGGTGGAAAGGCATGCAGGAGGTGGAATGGCGAGCAGGAGAGTAGGGGAGGGTAATCCCGTAGTGCAGAGTAGACACACCAAATTGCCAGTTATCGAAGAAGGGCTGCAAGCAAATGGAAAGCGGCTAACTCTCTTAGTTTGAGTTATACTTTGCCCCATAGGCTGTGCCAAGCAAACAACAAATGACAGTTAAGTGAGATCCCAGGACAGAACATTTAATGTTTAAAATTTCAAGACATTTTTAAATTGAAGTATAATTTCAAAGGAGAAATTGGTAATTTTGCATTCTTGCGTCTACAAGGGAATAGTAGAAACAGGGATGCATCCTCTAACCCTCTCTATGGCTGCTCCATAATGACAAACACATAGGGGATGCATCTGCTAACCCTCTCTATGGCTGCTCCATAATGACAAACACATAGGGGATGCATCCTTTAACCCTCTCTATGGATGCTCCATAATGACAAACACATAGGGGATGCGTCTGCTAACCCTCTCTTTGGCTGCTCTATAATGACAAACACACCAGGATGCATCCTCTAACCCTCTCTATGGCTGCTCCATAACTGTGTGTCACTTTGAGCCAGGCAGATTACTTTTCCCCCACACAAACTCTTTCCCAGTGATCCACCTGTTTATAATGGCCACTTCCTAGAAACTGGTTCTGCCACTTCCCAGAATGCTACAGACACACAGGAGAAGCCATCAGAAGTATTAAAAGTATAATTGTCATAATTTCAAAGCACCCGTATGTGATATGACGTAGTTGGTTTTAATCCTGTGGTTATAAAGCAAACTGAGGTTGTTGTTTGTGTTGGAGGAGCGGATAGGGACATGTGTGTGTCTTGTCCTGTGTGATTCTATGTGGATGCGTGTGTGGAACATTGAACAGCTGATGACTCTTAGACAATGCTCAGCTCTGCTGTTAGTCCCACCCACACCCCACCCAGACCCCTCACATGCAGTGGATGACGTTTAGAGGCTTTACTGACAGGCACTGCCTCTGACCTAGGTGACCTATTACACAACCACTTTTGACATGAAAATCCGTCTTGCAGATTACTGCCTCTGTCAATGTAGCGAGGGGGGAGTACATCAATCCTGTGTGTGTGTGTGAGAGTGGGCAGTAGAATGGCTGTTGTTATTAGTGCTGCTTCTGCAGATTAAGTCAATCAAATCTAGGATAGAATCAGTTTGTTCTGTGGCTTCTATGTAGCTGAGGGAGTCTTTCTGTGTGTGTGTGTGTGGCATGTGCCAGACCAGACTGTCTCCTGAATAACGGAAGGTTTTTCCCCTCTGGTTCACTTCACAGTAGATTTAGCACAGGCATAATACAGGCTCTTTACACTAATCAGATGGAGTTTGCCCCAGTATTCAGCCTTGAGCGCTACTGACGCATTCAGAAGCAAACATCATATTTTTTTGCATAGACACATGTTAACACATTCCTATGGACGTGTAAGTACAAACCCACACTGACTGGCACGCTACAGTCTGCCTGTACTTTTCTGGTTGTGTGCTCGGGATGGTTTATAAGGGACTTATTTCCATAAATGGATTCTCAGAAGTTCCCTGAAGTGTATTTCCAACTAGCAATTTGTTTCTGGCAATTGAAAGCACAACAACTCCAGAATCTCTTCATGCAGTCCATTTTACTGAGTCACTTCCGTTTCAGGAGCTTGCAGCAGTCAACGTTTCTAACACTCCCCAAAAAAATCTGATGTTGTTTTGTCTGGTTTGTTGTTTTGACCGATCACGTCAGATCATTTTGGCATCAGATCTTTTTTTTTTAGAGCTGATTGTTCCGGGATGCCTGGGAAAACACAACCATACATCTCCTGAGTTAGTCTGCTGATTCCGGTCTGGAATAGTATGGCTCAGCTTTTGTCTTTCTTGAGTATATATTTTTTCTGGATGTCTTTGCCCAGTGCTCTCTTTAACTTAGGCTGCAGAGAAAGTCAACAGAAGACATTGCAACAAAGTTGTGGTTTTGAGAGATGTCTAATTGATGTTGAAAGGCTGTTGTGTCCATGTGAGCTCTTTCTCATACTATGGTGCAAGCTCTTTCATGATTGGCATGTGATGTTAAGTTCACAACTATGACCTGCTTTATCATAACAACTGCCAGGCAAGAATCAAAGATCAAAGCATGTCCTCCGGAACTCGTCCTGCTGAGCCCTGCTGCTTATCACACTGCTTGCTCATTTGGGAACTGTAGCTGGCACACACACGCCGGAGGTGAAAGCGTTCTAACCGGGAGTCCATGGAGCGTGACGACACAGGTCTCCCAGTGCAACACTCACCTGTCCACCCAGGGCAGTGCTGGGATCTTGGGAGATTTCCTTGGCTACTAGCCGCTGTCCGTGGCTACTGGGTGCTGTCCTTGGGTCTTTGGAGATGTCCGTGGCTACTAGGAGCTGTCCTTGGCTACTAGCAGCTGTCCGTGGCTACTGGGTGCTGTTTTTGGGTCCTTGGAGCTGTCCGTGGGTACTAGGATAATGGCCATATGACAAAACTTGTCATTAGTCTGTGGTGCAACACTTTAGTTTAGTTTATTTATTTTGTGTAAAATATAAAATGTGTTGTAATAATAAAAAAAACATTCCCACTTAAAATTAGGCTTTGGTCAGAAATTGTAGTTCAACATTATTATTCAGATTTGTGCAAACAGAACATCAAAATTAGGCGGTTACGGCATTAGTAGGCTACAACCTAACCCGGTTACAACCTAACCCGGTTGCAACCCAACCCGGTTACAACCTTAACCGGTTACAACCTAACCCGGTTACAACCTAACCCGGTTACAACCTAACCCGGTTAC
>JACXGK010006166.1:9507-21713 GCA_016801125.1 Novumbra hubbsi
CTGCTAACATGAAAACCCCGGGCGAAAGAGAAAGAGCGCCAAACCCAACCTGGTCTCATCACCCCAACTATTCCCCTGGCCAACCCCCCACCAAGGCTCTCTGCCAATCACCAGGATGCACGGCCTCCGCACCTACCAGGCATCCTGGGGATTGGCAGACAGCTGTTTGACAGACATACAGGTAACAGTCTAACCTAGAGCCCCCAGCTGCCTGTGCGGGTCGCTACAATATGTTCCCCACGTCCAGTTCAAGGATAGAAATATATTGGTTAGTTGTAGTTTGTGTGCAGGTGCACAAACTTGAACCACAGAAAATAATAGTAATTGTAATCTTCAGTAGCACCTAGTTAAACAACGCGGTTCTACTAAAATAATCACGAAAGAACACCGTGCTAGCGCAGCTGACGGAGGACTCCGAGCCACTCCATCAAAACAGCGAGGAAAACAAGGATTGATTTGAGGTACAACCATTGATTTGAAGTCTAGGAATGTTTTAGGGAACTCACTGGCCAGAGGTGAGGTAGCCAAGTTAGGAGTATTTTGTTAACCTATTAAAGGTTGGGTATTTTGTTTTTCATTACACATCTAGATGCTACTGCCTTACTGAAAAGCATCTCTAGGTAACTGTATTTAGCTTCTCCTTATGAGGCTGAAAGCACTTCCTAAAAGGTATCCACCATTGGGTTTATTCACTATTATTGTATATTTTGCTAACTGTCCAGAAGTGAGTTGAGATTATTCTAGTTTAACCATAAAGGATACGTTTGTTAAATATTAGAAACCGGATATGAGGGCAAAATTTTGTAGCATCTCAAGGCAATTGTTTAGTTTTTCTTTGTGAGGTGGAAAATACTTTTAAATTTGTCTGCCATTATTGAAATTGTGTCTCCAGTTGTTGAATGGAACTCAGTTGATTTGAAGGACTCTAGGTTAGAAAATAATGATGGTGCTTGATTTGAAGGCCTGTTTTGTTTTGAGGCTACAATAAATAGGCCTATAAAAATATGTATTGTGTTTTTTTCCCACTACTTACATTTCATCATAATGGTTACAATGATAAATAACATTTTACAGTTGTTTTGTTCCACACTGTGCCACAGCAACACTAAAATATGATAGCTATCTGTGCATTAATAGGATAATTGAAGTAGACATTTTGAAGTAATGGAAAAGTTACTTTCCCTAGTAACTCATTACTTTTCTATGCAATAACATAACGCAGTTACTTTTGAAAGAAGTAACTAGTAACTGTAACTAAGTACTTATTTTCAGTAACTTTCCCAACACTGCTAGTAACTCATAATAATATACCAGGTTCTCCAGCCCAGTACCTTATAATAATATAGTAGGTTCTCCTGCCCTTTAACACAATAATATAGTAGGTTCTCCTGCCCTGCAACACATTATAATATAGTAGGTTTTGCTGCCCTTTAACACATTATAATATAGTAGGTTCTCCTGCCCTTTAACACAATAATATAGTAGGTTCTCCTGCACTATAACACATTATAATATAGTAGGTTTTTCTTGCCAAGTAACTCATTATAGTATAGTAGGTTTTCCAGCCCAGTAACCCATAATAATATAGTAGGTTCTCCTGCCCTGCAACACATTATAATATAGTAGGTTTTGCTGCCCTTTAACACATTATAATATAGTAGGTTCTCCTGCCGAGTAGTCTATAATATTAAGTATTTCATTTATAAATATGAACACATTAGAATATGGGCACAGTTGAGTTAGGGGTGATGAATACTGCTTCCATAGGAAATATGAACACATCTCCGGGTCTCGCCGGGCAACTGGGGAAATTGAACACAGTTTGTTATCGGAAACATGAACATCTCCAATTACGTATGAACCCATCTTGAATTATGGAATATGAACATTACTTGAATTAGAGAGTATGAACACATCGGGAATTGGGGATTATGAACAGTTTGAATTTGAGAACTTGAACACATTTGGAATTAGGGAATATGAACAGTTTTAATGAGAGAATTTGAACACATCGTGAATTAGGGAATATGAGGAATATGAACACATCTGGAATTAGGGAATATGCACATATGTGTATGGGGGAATGAACCTCTCTCTGCCACTTCCCCAAGTCCCCCATCATCTCTTTATTCTTGCAGATGTTGAGACAGAGATAATTGTCCTGGTACTATGTAGCGTGTATGACTTTGTGAGTGTGTATGTGCATTGAAGTACATTCTATTTCAGTTTCAACATTTGATATGTTTTCTGTGTTCTACTCTTAATTACACACAGGGATGCCACCTATTTCTACACTAACAAATGCATCCGGTGCTCATCCCTGAAACCTGTAATCTGTAGAACCTGATTGGAGCTTCAACCTTGAGTTGATGACATGTTCAACTGATTATAAAGACAAAAGGGTCAATACAAGTCCCAAAACTTTTCAGTATGAAGTTTCAGTAGAATTGTAGTTTCAGTTGCTAAAGCATTGCAACTTCCCAGGAGGATAGTGGGCTCAATCATTTTGGAATGGATGTTTGGAAGCACCAAGAAAGAAAACCCTCTGAAGACGTTCTCCTGAAACAGACAAAAGTATCTGTTCATGTTCTCCTGAAACAGACAACAGTATCTGATCACGTTCTCCTAAAACAGACAATTGAATTTGATCACGTTCTCCTAAAACAGACAACAGAATCTGATCACGTTCTCCTAAAACAGACAACAGTATCTAATCACGTTCTCCTAAAACAGACAGCAGTATCTAATCACGTTCTCCAAAAACAGACAATGGAATCTGATCACGTTCTCCTAAAACAGAATCTGATCATATTCTCTTAAAACAGACAACAGTATCTGAGCACTTTCTTCTGAAACAGACAACAATATATGATCACGTTCGCCTGAAATGGACAACAGAATTTTATCACGTTCTCCAAAAACCGTTAACAGAATCTGATCACGTTCTCCTGACAAAAAAACAGAATTTGATCACATTCTCCTAAAACAGAAAACAGAATCTGATCATATTCTCCTAAAACGGACAAAAATTCTGATCATGTTCTCCTGAAACAGACAACACTCTGATTACCTTATACTGCTAAGACATTGTACAAACCTGGTTGCAATATTGTCATCTGTGTCATTAACTGCATATAATTATTTCTGTCCTGATGGATTCCAGCCTGTCTGTTTGCCTGTCAGGTGAATTTGTCCTATCTGTCTTTATTTTAGCATGTCAGTTTGAGAAAGTTTTGTCATGTCTGTTTGTCTGAGGTGGATTTGTCCTGTATGTCTGTCTGACTGCGGTGGTATAGGCAAATGGTATTGCTGACAGGAAAGTTGGAATGAAAAGAAACAAACAGGGCAATGCTTACATCTAGTGGTCACAGACAGAACTACACTTTTCACAAGTAGACAAAATGGATACCGCTCCTTCAATACTTCTTACTACATTTTAGTAAGTTAGATTACTTATTTAATCAAGAACGACTTACATTAATTATTGTATTTATGAACCTATAGTACTTTACATTTGTATTGAAGAAGCTATAGTACTTTACAATTGTATTTTAGTTACAGAAGCGTTACATTATATCCCACATGCTTTTTTAAACAAGTGGGACATTTATTTTAAAGTTGCTGTAACATGTGACTGTTTATTTACACGATTAACTGGTTGACAGCGAAATGTTTGTCACTGTCAAGTAGTCCCACAATTACCCCCAAACATAAGTTGATGATTATGTCAATGTTGTCATAAAACACAATACAGCTCTCAAATGCTAAGGGACCACTAGGTTAGATCATGTTACAGAGCACAAGAACTAACAGCACAGGATACAGGGGTTAACAATAACACTTAATAGAAATGGAATCAGGAGTTAATATATAAAATGGGACATGGGTTAAGATATAAAATGGGACATGTGTTAAGTTATAATATGGGTCATTGGTTAAGATATAACATGGGACATGAGTTAAGAAATAACATGGGACATTGGCCAGATATAAAATGGGACGTGGGTTAAGATATAACATGAGGCGTGTTAAGATATAAAATGGGACATTGGTTAAAATATTAACTGGGACATAGGCTGAGATATTAATGAGACATTGGTTAAGATATAAAATGGGTTAAGATAAGATGGGACATGAGTTAAGATATAACATGGGACACTGGTTAAGATATAACATGGGTTAAGATAAGATGGGACATGAGTTAAGATATAACATGGGTTAAGATATAACATGGGACATGGGTTAGTATTTAGCTTCACGCCACCTCATGCACATGTGGAAATCTGAGACAGTTTTATTGGTACAGGTAATTGGTTGACTTAACCCTACACTATTAAATAGTCAAGATTGTTTAGAATTCCCAAACCTAAGATCTGCACAAGTGCCTTTATTGCAGGGCGGTTTTGGGGGATTGGGCCAAAGACAACATTGAGGACCCCAGCAGTGAAAATTATTCTCCCAGAGGAGCAAAGGCTTAAATAACCGGTGTTATCATTCTGACAAGACCAGGATGATGAGACTTCCAGTGGATACATTATTATTAGGCCATGATCCTGCAGAAGGGAAAAACCATCTGGTTTCTACCTGCTTGTTAATTGTACACACCCAGTGCTGCAGGACCAAATTCAAATGCCCTGGTTTCACACATGGTTTTTTAGATAGAGATATTTTCACAGCCTTCGTACAAAAAACACCAGCCTGCCAAATAATAAAGAGGCACCCAAGTTTGGAGGAAAAATCCCAGGTCGTTTTATTGGAGACTTCCAGGACACCAGAGGACAAACAGACAGACAAACAGACTACTGCAATTCCTCAAAAAAAAAAAAAACACAATGTGTGTTTAGAAAACCAGCAAGATGGTGGTGGTCAAACGCCACGGTCGCATCGACGAGACACGCTTGTCACTGTGCCCGGAATGTCTCATGATCATCTTCCTCTTATTGGACAACACGCTTACAACATGTTTAATGTAAAAACAGGAACAAGAAGACAAAGCCAGGGAATTCACTGCACATTACAGACAGGATCCAAACAGAACATCAGGGAGAACCGCTAATAAACCAGATCTACGGTATAAGAACCACCCGAGGGGGGGGGTTCAGGGGACACACAGGAAAACAGAAAGACTCCCAACGCTGCCTCCCAGTCAGGACGCTTTACTCCCTACACAAATCAATCAACAACCATAAAATGCCGTTTAAAAAAGACTTTAGTGTGTTCATCATCACTTTGTTGATACGACTACTGCAGCTCTGCATCATATTACTCAGCTTTGCTTTGTGCTAAAAATCTGTACGGACAGTAGATAGGACAGTAGATAGGGTACTTATAAAATCACTGATAAAAATATTCCTCTGTTAACAATATGCCTTGGAGGGAAACCACGGACACTGGGGCAGGGGCTAGGGGTCAGAGGTGAGGGGTCGGCAGTGTTGCTACTCAGACTTGGCTTCCTCCTTCTCAGCTTCGGGAGCCTCCTCCACCTGCAGGGTCAGAGGTCATGTCAGTAGAACATAGTCAGTGCTTTCAGGTTTTTTTCTCATCTTTAACCGCAGTTCATCAAGCTGACACCTTAAACAACTGATTTCTCATGGATCTCCATGTTACTTTACAAATCTTCTGTCTCTGCCATACTGATGGCCTCTCCATGTCTGTCTACACCTGGGGGGTCTCAGGTATAGGTGTTTATGTCTGCTCCTACCTCGTTGGTCTTGGCATCTCCATTCTCAGAGTGGTTCTCCTCTGCAGCCTCAGCTTCCGCGTTCTCCTTTGGCTTCTTGGTCTTCTTGTCCTCTTTCTTATCGTTAACAACCTTCTCTTTCTGGAAAGGATGACAGACATTACACAACCTTCTCTTTCTGGAAAGGATGACAGACATTACACAACCTTCTCTTTCTGGAAAGGATGACAGACATAACACAAACTTCTCTTTCTGGAAAGGATGACAGACATTACACAACCTTCTCTTTCTGGTAAGGATGACAGACATTACACAACCTTCTCTTTCTGGAAAGGATGACAGACATTACACAACCTTCTCTCTCTGGAAAGGATGACAGACATTACACAACCTTCTCTCTCTGGAAAGGATGACAGACATTACACAACCTTCTCTCTCTGGAAAGGATGACAGACATTACACAACCTTCTCTCTCTGGAAAGGATGACAGACATTACACAACCTTCTCTCTCTGGAAAGGATGACAGACATAACACAACCTTCTCTCTCTGGAAAGGATGACAGACAGTATACAGCCTACTCTTTCTGGAGTGGATGACAGACATGAGACAACCTTCTCTTTCTGGAGAAAATGAAAGCCATTAGACAACCTCATTTTTCTGGATAGTACCTGGATTACTACTATGTGATTCAAGGTTTAGTTTGCCCTTATTTTACCAGATATGTTGACTGAGAGCACATTCTCATTTACAGCAAGAACCTGGGAAATAGTTTCAGTGTAACCCCGGCCGTTCTGCTGGGTGACGTGGAACCCCGGCAGTTCTGTTCTATTACCTTTGTTGGTTTCTCCTTCTTGGCCTTGGGCTCAGCCTTTGCTGGGACAGGTTTCTGTGGATGGAGAAGAGACTGTTCATAACTCTCATACTTTATGTTCGTGATCTACTGAACAATATGAGCTATCACTTTATTGTGACAATATTATGTGGTTGCATGAGTGATAAACAGGTGCACAGTTCCAGAAGATGACTTAAATGTGTAGCATGGTAATTGTGTGGCAGGGTCAATTTGTAATACGTGGGTAACTAGAGTTTAGCTGGTATGTAAACACTTGTTCAATTGCATGGGGCATGTGTCTAGTACATACAGGTTGTAAGATCATACATAAGTTATAAGTGTGTATACAGATTGTCTAATATGTTATAAACTGGTATAGATGCTGTATTATGTGTCCTGAACTGGAATAGCTGTGGCATAATTAGTGTGCTTGCAGAATGAGGCCATGCAAATGGATGCAGATTCTGAAGTTTGCAATTACTTCTAGCTAGCTACAGTACAGATAATGCAGTGAAAATAAAATGGGACTGACTTTGATCATGGGACTTACTTTGTCAAAGCTAAGGCTGAAGTTATTTTGCTACCCTTTGGCCAAATATTCTGTCATTTTTATGCGGGAGATTGCTGTGTTAACTTACTGCCAGTACACAGCTGGACACCGGATACAGTTGGTGCGACTGCAAGCACACGTTACAATTTCCCCAGATATAGTACCTTTTCTAGTTTGTTAAAAACTGGTATAGAGGTTGTACAGTAAGTTATAAGATGGTTTACAGGTTGTTGTCTACATGAAGTGTTATGGTCGTTGTTTTATGTGTTTAACTCATAAAGAGGTTGTATAATGTGTTATAAAACAAACAGAGGTTGCATAATGTGTTGAAATGGTATAGAAGTTGTATTAAAAGTTATAAAGTGGGTTATAATGCTGTATGATCTGTTGAACTGCTATAGAGGTTGTATTATGTGTTAAAGACGGGTACAGAGGTTATGTTGTGTGTTAAACTTCGATACAGGTTGTAACATGCTATTAACAGGTAAACAGGTCATAGGTGTGTCATAATGCATGTTATGAGTAGTTATTAGTACTTGTGTGGGTGCTGGTCTCACCGCTGATAACCGGGCGGATCTTCTCTGAGGCTGTAACAGAAAGAGAAAGAAAAAAGAAGTCAGCAACAACACGACAACTACATACACGTAAACTGATACAACCCATCATACAATGCCACAGATTGTGTTGAAACTGAGTAAATTAAACTATTTTTAACCAATGAAGTATTCATTTATAGCATTTAGTTGTTGTTGTAGAGACAGGGTTGAGTCTGTCGCAGTCTCACCTCCTCCTTGGCTTCCCCAGCTGCTCCCTGTGGATGAAAAACACAAACAAAAACAGATAAACAACTTTTGTCAGAACAACAACCCTTTATTTGGCTCTGTAAGTGCAGAGAACAGTCTTTGGCAGCTCAAATGACATATTTCTGAACAGTTGATTAAGGCCCCAGATAACTTTTCAATTGTAAGAAAAAAGTAAAAATATGTCAGATAATGCAAAAATAAATGTGTTTTTAGACCCACTGGGTTGAATTAAGATGTATTATCTGAGTTTTATTATCAGTTGTTAGGCTTTTGAACCATTAACACTGGTGGTTGGGATCCCTAGGAAGCTCTCTCTTTCTCTACTCTCTCCATCTCTCTCTTCTTTCTCTGAGCTCGAACAGGATTTGAAAACTCGCGCGGGAGGGGATAAGCGAGGGGGAGGAGTCTCTGCAGCGCCACCCCACGGTACATACACGACACTGCAGCCATCTGGGACCACGAACAAAGAGAAAAAATATACGTTTTTATCGAAATAAGACAATGATTTCGTATTTTAGCGATCAGAAATAAAACTAGGGACACTAAAGTGAATTTTCGATGGCATATTGGGCAGATTTATGAGAAAATGGCGTTAACTGAAGCGTTTCTGTTCGGTAGGTCGGAGAAGAGAGGAAGACTCAGGCTGCAAAGCATGGCTGCTGGTTGTGCTTTAACTAGCTACATGGAGACATAGAGACTTCTGGCTTCCCAAAGGACAGCGGCTGCCGGGGAAAACAGCTTTTAAACCCCGAAAGCCTGAAGAAAAATATTATTTTATACACAAAAAAAAATACTCCTTATTTTTTGAAAATTCCCTAAAAATAACTACCGCAAATTCTCCGGAGAAATAGGTTTATAATTAAGTAATCATTGGAGAGGGGATGGCTCTCCACATTCATTTGCAAGCTATCAATACCTGCCCGTTTTTCTTATTTCGCAATAATTTTTAAATAATCACTAAATTACATACCTTTCTCTTGGGCATGTTGAATTCTTGAAGGTTCTCTTTCAAATTGAACTAAAAAGTGTTTAGCTGCTGTGAGTTGGGTGCATGAGAAGCCGAGTGTCTGTACTGCTGCCTGGCCAGTGTAGTAAACACACAGGAACAGCCACCCGACTGGCTGAATGGGGGGAGGGGTGCGGCTAAACGAATGATTGATGTGCTTTCCGCCAATCAAGAAGCGCCATTCGCAGCTGCAGAACACGGCAAATTTGGGAACCGGTCATGTTCTTTACGCGCGAAGTGCTTCTAGCAAAGGGAGGGAAGGAGCCTTGGTGAAAGGGGAAAAAAACACCATGAAAGAATTGGCTTGACTATGTGCCCCTGCGAACTGAAACAATTATTTGAAGGGGACCAGGAGTTCCGTTTATTTTATAGTGTCTTATATCAGTGGAACTCAGGGGAATTAATCTCCCTCTCCATTCCTGTCATCTTGGAACGACAGTCTCTATACCACCATTTTAAATTGCCCCCAAAATAAGACGAAAAATCTTCAACATTTGACTACGAGGTTTTTGCCAACATGGCGCCCTTCTTGCTCGACACATTTTTGTTTGTCGGCTTTTCTAAATTCATCTGAGGAGAGGGAAGGCATGCGTCGCATCAGCGAACGCCTGTAGGTGGCTACAAACCCCAATGTGAATGAATGGGCTTGTGTCGCTGCGCCCCTAGCGGCTCAGTACAGACAACATACCTCACTTGAAAAATCGTCAGACTTCCTATATCTAGTCTGACAACACTGGAGATACCACACAATAATTGTTTGAATATATTTTTGTAATTCACTGGCCTTAATTCCTTGGCTTCGTTTTGTCATAATTTAACTTTAGTGAAATCCAGAAAAGGCCTGATGTATTTTAGTTCTGGTGCAATGTTGCAAGTCGGCCACCCGAGGGTGCGCTGAGACCCCGGTTGACCCTGACCTGGTATGACAGCGGAACCACTGTAACTGATGACGGCGACATCCTAATGGAATCTGACGTGATTACTGATATACATTGTAGCTTTTTTAGACGGAACGAGTGGGGAATCCGTTTCGACGACCAATATCACGAAAACTGTTCTAGAATGTTAAATATATCACTTGAAAGTTACATTTGTATACGGTTTTATGTTCACGACTACGCCTTTATTAGGTACGGAGGTAAGATCCAATCCGTGTTTAACTTTGTGCTATTGTTAAAGTGACGGTGATTCGGCGAGGGAGTGAAAATCAGGAACAGATAAATAAATACAGACGGAGAGAAAGGGGGCGGGTAAGGATATGAGGGGCGGAGGAAGTGTTATTGGTGCATCGTTTTGTGCTGGAGACAATCTGCGCTGCAAGGACCGGTCTGAGACGAGAGGAAGTTATTTTGTGGTTCATCGGTTTATTACTCGAGTTGACTGGAGCCTCTGCGACTAAACACTCGAACATGGTGATTAAAGTGTACATAGCATCTTCCTCTGGCTCCACCTCGGTAAGAACACAACAAACAACTATCGAACAGTTTTAAAAAGATTTTGCAGGGTTGGTATTTTGTGATGTTTGTGAGGATTATGATTGGAAGGATGATGGTTTACTACTTTTGGAACGTGGCAGGCTATATGAATCTATACCGCCACAGTTGTTGCCTGTTTGCGAACACAATTTGAACCGAAGCGGTTCCCTTGATATCGTGTTGTGATGATGCATGTGTTTCAGGCGATAGGGAATGTAGTCCTAAATGTAGTTATGAACGTGCCCAAAAGGATTTCTGACATTACTCTGATAGTTAAACTTTTCTCTTCCTGTCACAGAATGCAGGAAACCAACACCGACCACAGTGAGAGAGCCAGCATAGAGAGGATACAGACAACAGAGAGAGAGATACACACAGCAGCGAGAAAGACCGACAGCAGAGCGCGAGACATAGACAGATAGCATAGAGTGAGAGACAGACACTGAAATGACAGCAGAGAGAGACAGAGCAGACCGACAGCATAGTGTGAGAGACAGACTCTGGAGAGACAGACTGCAGCTAGAGGGACAGACAGCCGAGAGAGAAGGCACAGAGAGACTGACTGCAGACAGAGAGCATAGAGTTAGAGACAGACCGCAGAGATCAATAGCTAGCAGACCAACTACCCTAGCTGCACTTAGTACAGCTCCTATTAGACTTTATGTCTAACACTGAGGGGTTCTGAATGTAGGACTGGGTCTGGATGACTGGCTATCTGACTTATTGATCAGTTCTGACAGACCGTTTGACCGCGTTTCCAATGAAGCTGGGATGCTGGTTAAAATGTACATAATAACAGAATGCAATGAAGTGTGAATAATTTAAATCCTAATAGAAAATAATATAAAGACAACACATCAAATGTTGAAACTAAGACATTTTATTATTTCTTGGAAAAATATATGAGCACTTTGAATTTGATGCCTGCAACACATTTCAAAAACGTTGTGACAGAGGCAACAAAAGACTGGAAATGTTTGCGGTACATAATATCATTATGATCTTCAGGGCCTCAGGCAGCACTGCATTAAAAACACGTTTCTGTAGTAGAAATCATTGCATGGGCTCAGGAACACTTCAGAAAATCAGTGAACACAGTACTTCTACAAATGCAAGTTAAAACCCTACCATGCAAAGAAGAAAACATATATAAACAAGATCCAGTAACTCAGCCACCTTTTCTGGGCCCCAGCTCATTTAAGATGATCTGAAGCGAAGTACTAATCTTTTCTGTGGTTTGGTTTATTTAATGTGAAATTATTTTGGGGAATCATGGACCCCGCATCCTCAAGGCTAAAGTGGAGAGGGACCATCTGGCTTGTTATCAGCGCACAGTTCATCCAATATACATGCTGGCATTAGCGCTCATGTCATGGGTGCCCTGCGCCTCTGTGAAGGCCCCATTCATGCTGAAAAATATGTACAGGTTTTAGAGGAACATGTGCTCCCAACCAGACATCGTCTTTTTCAGGAAATGCCTTGCTTATTTCAACAATGCCAACCACTTTTTGCATGTATTACAACAGCATGACTCCATAGTAAAATAGTGCTAAACTGGTACTACAGATCTGTCACCCATTGAAAACATTTGGCACATTAGGAAACAAAAAATATGACACTGCAGACCCTAAACTGTTTAGCAGCCATAATCCTATTTTAAGAAATAATAGGAATACATTTCACTTTTCAAACTACAGCAATTGGTCCCCTCAGTTCCCCAATGTTTACTATTGTTAAATGAATGGATGATGCAACACAGTGGTAAACATGCTCCTGTCCCAAAATTATTTAAATGTGTTGCTGGCATTGAATAAAAAATAGGCAGGCATTTTTCAAAAAACAGTACATTTTCTCAGTT
>JACXGK010006167.1:0-29832 GCA_016801125.1 Novumbra hubbsi
ACACACACGGAGACAAGACACACAGGGGTTTAAATACCCAGCTAACTGGGTACAGCTGAAGGGAATCAGGGAAGGGTGCCTTCACAGGACATGGGAAACAGGACAAACACATACGATGGCGCTAGAAGGCCGGCGACGTCGAACGCCGGAGAGTCACGCGCCCGGAGGTGGACCCACCACCAGGAGGCAACGTGACACATAACAATTTGTGGAATGAACGTTTTCTTTATTATGTGACCTGTGTTACACTTACCTTTCACAAAGTAAGTCACATGGTCGAAGTCGGTGCCATTTCATTGTCACTCTATAAACAGTTGTAGCTTGTTAGCATTACTTGCAAACATGGTCTCATTCTGAAAGGTTTGTTTACGAAGGTTGCTAGGCCACCAACATTCAGTGTGACTAACTACCCTTCGACCAGTTCGGCTATGTTTTATGCCACAAAAACGTAAATATTTCCTAAACCTTGCAACGAAACCTTCCACAAAACAATAGCAAAGCAATCGGAAACAAGACACACCTTTTGATACCTGTCATGTCTCCGTAGTGCAAGCAGTGTAGGAGGAGTTAGGGTGGCTATAATAATAAATAAATAAATATACAGTGCGGAGAACAAGTATTAGATACCCTGCCAATTTTGCAGGTTTTCCTACTTACAAAGCATGTAGAGGTCTGTAATTGTTATCTTAGGTACACTTCAACTGTGAGAGACGGAATCAAAAACAAAAATCCAGAAAGTCACTATGTATGATTTTTAAGTAATTAATTTGCATTTTATTGCATGACATAAGTATTTGATCACCTACCAACCAGTAAGAATTCCGGCTCTCACAGACCTGTTACGTTTTCTTTAAGAAGCCCTCCTGTTCTCCACTCATTACCTGTATTAATTGCACCTGTTTGAACTTGTTACCTGTAGAAAAGACACCTGTCCACACTCAATCAAACAGTCTCCAACCTCTCCTCAATGGCCAAGACCAGAGAACTGTGTAAGGACATCAGGAATAAAATTGTAGACCTGCACAAGGCTGGGATGGGCTACAGGACAATAGGAAAGCAGCTTGGTGGACGGCATCAACTGTTGGCGCAATTATTAGAAAATGGAAGAAGTTCAAGCTGACTCTGGGGCTCCATGCAAGATCTCAACTCCTGGGGCATCAATGATCATGAGGAAGGTGAGGGATCAGCCCAGAACTACATGGCAGGACCTGGTCAATGACCTGAAGAGAGCTGGGACCACAGTCTCAAAGAAAACCATTTGTAACACACTACGCCGTCATGGATTAAAATCCTGCAGCGCACGCAAGGTCCCCCTGCTCAAGCCAGCGCATGTCCAGGCCATCTGGATGATCCAGAGGAGGAATGGGAGAAGGCCATGTGGTCTGATGAGACAAAAATAGAGCTTTTTGGTATAAACTCCACTCGCCGTGTGTGGAGGAAGAAGAAGGATGAGTACAACCCCAAGAGCACCATCCTTACCGTAAAGCATGTAGGTGGAAACATTATTCTTTGGGGATGCTTTTCTGAAAAGGGGACAGGACGACTGTACCGCATTGAGGGGAGGATGGATGGGGCCATGTATCGCGAGATCAGGGTAAGAGCATTGAAGATGGGTCGTGGCTAGGTCTTCCAGCATGACAATGACCCGAAACACACAGCCAGGGCAACTAAGGAGTGGCTCCGTAAGATGCATCTCAAGGTCCTGGAGTGGCCTAGCCAGTCTCCAGACCTGAACCCAATCGAAAATCTTTGGAGGGAGCTGAAAGTCTGTATTGCCCAGCAACAGCCCCGAAACCTGAAGGATCTGGAGAAGGTCTGCATGGAGGAGTGGGCCAAAATCCCTTGTGCAGTGTGTGCAAAACTGGTCAAGAACTACAGGAAACGTATTATCGCTGTAATTGCAAACAAAGGTTTCTGTACCAAATATTAAGTTCTGCTTTTCTGATGTATCAAATACTTGTCATGCAATAAAATGTCATGCAATAAAATGCAAATGAATTACTTAAAAATCATACAATGTGATTTTCTTTATTTTTGTTTTAGATTCCGTCTCTCACAGTTGAAGTGTACCTATAATACAAATTACAGACCTCTACATGCTTTGTAAGTAGGAAAACCTGCAAAATCGGCAGTGTATCAAATACTTGTCCCCACAGTTTATGAGATTACATAAAGGGGGGGCTCCCCCACTTAATAAACATTTCCAGTGTTGACTGTCATGCTGAAAAAACATCTGAGCATCTTGACCAGTAAAGCTCACAAAATGACAAAAAGATGTTTCATTTTAACTAGGTTTTGAAGCATTAATTAAATATGTTGGGTCATTTACTGCATTTTGAATATATACCATAAGGTTGTGATGTCCCATGAAACAGTTGTGATGATTGCACTTCGAGAATGTTAAGACTGATTCAAAATATTAGCCAAAGCAAGCCTAAATGTAGAGTGAAAATTTAAACCTGTCAGGAACAGCAGCAATAGGACAATTCTAAAGGAGTTATAGTCTTCCATGGCTGAGCTGAGACACACAATGCATACTGCAACATCAGCAAAATGGAACAACTTTATTATAGGTGCTATAAAAGTTGCCTTCTTAGGAAAGTGGAAAAAGAAAACAAGTCACATCAAATCTCTAAGTTTGCCAGAAGCCATTAGGGAGACTTAATGAGACAATTTGGTCGAATATTTTATGTTCTGATTACGTCTAAATAGAGCTTTGGGCCTCAATGCTAAGCCCTATATTTGGCACAAACCAAACTCCACACATCATCTCAAGAACATCATCCCTTACCATGAAGCATGGTGGAGCAATTTAGAACTATTGTTCACTTATTATGGACTTTTTACTGTCGAGCACTGGTAAAACTACATTTTGATTTCTCAACACAATAACATGTGGTTCAAGGTGAGTGAATATTTTTTATTGTGGTTGCAACTAAACAAACCAAAAAAGGGGAATGAGACCTAGTGGGAAGCTGCCAGAGTTTGTGTCCCACTGATTCCTGAACTAGCTAGATTGGTGTTAAAAAAATATTGGAGCAATTTACTAAAACATTATGCTGGTCAAGCACTTTTAATAGATTACTCTGCATGTGCTTGTGTTGTTGTCTTAATGAATAGCAGGGTTAACACCCATACACCTTTACCGATTGAATGAATGTTCGTCCTGCTTATAACTTGAGTATTTCTACTGGGCCTAATCTCACATCATTCTCCCAAGTGAACTTCAGGGACTTACTGAATGCGATCACAGTGTGTTGTCTCTTACCTTAAACAAATATGCAAGCAGAAATAATGATATGTACTATACAGAAATTGCAAGGTTAAGATTCCAAACTAAACCTAAGGAAGTTAGTTGGAGTTGGTTGGGATTCTTTCTTTCCGTTGTTGTGAAAAGAAAATAATTGAATGCTTATTGCCCTCTATTGGTTAGACATGATCTCACACAGGCGCACACATTATTTTACTTTATATATCCTCATGCCACAAAGTCCACAAAAGTGAGCTAGAGAATATAGTGTCACAAGGTTGGACATGAGATCCGGGACCAGTAGGCAGAGTGGGATACTCAAGTAGTGACTAAGACACATCGAACCAGTTTAACAACACCACTTATACAAATAGTGCCCAAAAGTTCCAAAATGCATGTATACATATCAAAATCTTTGGTGAACAGCCTTTATTGATGATATTGCACATAGATGGCCTCACATCTTCCTCAATAATTCTGTGGTACAATATGATATTTGTTATAGTGGGCACACTGGTAATAATGAATGCTGAAATGGTTATGTATAATAGTTCGGAAGAGGATTGTTCCTACAACATTGGTAATGTGAGAGAATCGCATGTAGAGCCTATCTATGCAACAGTAAATGGAAAGTATATAAGGATGGAGGTTGACATATGGGCCTCTGCTTCAGTCATTAGTGAGGAGACCTACAGAAAGACTTGGGGCTCAAAACAGATGCCCGCCATAGACTGCAGATGTACACCGGAGACACCATACCATTGCTGGGGGCTCGTGAAGTGGACATTGAATGCAACAGCCAGGTTGAGAAAGCACTGCTTTTTGTAGTAAAAGGGAATGGACCTAGTTTACTAGGACTGGACTGGCTCAACAAAACAAGAACTGAATGGGGATGAGAAAAAACATGTACGGGTGTCAGAAGATGTAATTCGAAAGTATCCAGAGGTTTTTAAAGATGAGTTGGTCACCCTGAAAGGATTGGCAGTCAATCTGTTCTTGGATCTGCAGACCGAGCCTCAAGCCCAGGGCGGTCCCCTATGCCATGAAGCAGAAAGTGGAGGAACGTTCAAAGTGGCTGCAGGAAATAAACATTACTCCTGTTCAGTTCTCTCGCTGGGCAGCTCCAATCGTTCCGGTTCTGAAAGATAATGGCACAGTGGGTCTATGTGGGGACTACAAACTCAACGTCAACAAGGCCTCAAAGCTGGAGGCATACCAGCTTCTGTTGGACGAGGAATAAAAAGAATATGGCACAGTCAACACACACAAGGGTTTGTTCAAGTACAACCGCTTTGTTTACAAAGTGGCGTCCAGCCCTTTTCCAGAGGACGATGGACAATCTGTTTCACGGGATTCCACATGTAGCAGTGCACTTGGACAACATTCTATTGACAGGGAAAATGGAGAACCTTCACAATTTGGAGCAGGTGTTAGAAAGATGGTTGAGAGCAGGGTTGCGCCTGAAGTGTAGCAAGTGCAATTTTCAAGCAAAGAGTGTGACATACCTTGGTCATGAGATCACTGCACAGGGTTTTTGCCCGGTGGAGGATAAAGTCAGAGCTATTTTAGGATGCTTCACACCCCAACAGTGTGTCAGAGCTCAGGTCATTTCTGGTACTGCTATGGTAAGTTCTGCATGGAAATGGGGGCCAACACAAGAGAAAGCTATCCAGACAGCGAAAGCGCTACTAGAGTCGGCTCACCTGCTAGTGCATTTTGATCAGAACAATGAGATCAGTGTCATGTGATGCCTCGCCCTATGGCGTTGGGGCAGTACTCTCACCAGATGCAGAATGGGTCAGAGAAATCCATTGGATTCATGTCACGTACGCTGTACTCTGCAGAGAAGGGATATTTCCAGTTAGACAAGGAAGGTTTAGCTGTAGTCCTCAATGTAAAAATGTTCATCAGTTTCTTTACAGTTGTCGGTTCACCATATGTACTGATCACAAACCACTGATGAGCCTTTTCAGCGAATCAAGATGCAGCGAATCAAGATGCGAATCAAGATGCACTCCCACGGCTTTAGCAAGGATTCAGCGCTGGGCCCTCTGGCTACTTATCAATACACCAATACGGGGAAAGACAACGCAAATGCAAAAAACATTGACTCATTTAGCCGTCTTCCGTTTCCAGACATGCCCACTGTTACTGGGGTGCCTCCGGAGACAATTTTCTTAATTGAAGTTTGTGAGGCTCACCTGTAAAGGCCAACCAAACCAAACAGTGGACACATCGGGACCCTGTCCTGTCCCAAGTGAAGAGGTTCCTTATGCAGTGTTGGCCCCTGGTCTTGGAGGATGAGGGACTGGGACTGCATGCAAAGAGCAAAACCGAGTTAAGCGTGCAGGATGGTTGCTTTCTGTGGGGCTCCAGAGTGGTTGTTCCGCCACCTGGGAGTTTGCAAGTCATTGATGAGATCCACGAAGCTCACCCAGGAGTCTCCCAGATGAAAAGTTTAGCCAGGTCATATGTCTGGTGGCCTTATGTGGTTCAGAAGGGTTCATCATAATACTTCTGGAAGATTACTTCTCTAATGGGGTCTAAACAACTCAACGAGGGTTGGTTCCATAAGGGTAGTGGGCCTAGTTTAAGAAAGGGAGACAGGGGCCTGTCTTTTTTGTTTTAGTTTGACTGTAACACATTTTGTTTAGGGTGGGTAGTACTGCTGTTGTTCATTTACATGCTTACTGATGTTCTTGTCTTACAGGGGGTTTGGAGTTAAAGGGGAGAAGTGTTATAGTGGGGACACTGGTAATAAATAATGCTAAAATGGTTATGTATAATAGTTTACCGGACCCTGTGACAGCAAAGCAGCAGCAAATTATATTATATTACCACAGCCTTCTTGATCTATGGTTGGTTTGATGCAGTGTCTTATTTTTACCTGAAATGTTGTGTGGTATTGCAGCCAAACTATGACACATTTGACTCAGATGTCAAGAGCACATTGTTTCAGTACTTTTGGTCTTTACCCATGTGTTGCATCTTGATTCTTATTTGAGAGCAGAGACTTCTTCCTTTCTGAACTCCCACTTAGGCCAATGTTGTGCAGTCTGTTTCTGACTATTGACTCATGCACTTTGACATTGACTGTGCCAAGAAAGGCCTGTTGTTCCCTTTCTGTTTCCCTGGGGTTTTAGAGACCTCTGTTGGCATCTTTAGGATAGCTCTTGGCCTCAATAAATAGAAAACTAAAGAGACCAACCACCGGGTCACCTTTGTAGCAGCCAAAACATTGGAAGGCATAATATCTTAAGTAACATGAAATATAAACTAACAAATATAATTTCTACGTGTAAATGTTCCTTTTAAACTTCTGAATCGATCAAATTGTCTGGGATAGGACCTACTTTATCAGTCTGAGTGTGTCGATTTATAGGCTTAAAGGGAATAAAAATATAAGCAACTGTTTACTGTTAGAAATTATATTTGTTTATATTTTGATGTTTTATTAATTATTGTATATATATTGGTTGTCTGTCTGCAGGTTTTGCCAAGGTTATGGTAATGTTCTCAGTACCTTCCGGGTTACGGGAAGAATAGCGTATCACAAGACCACAGTCCACAATGGTCACCCTACACTTCTGGGATAAAGATGCAAAAATCCTGCTACAAGCAGCTATTTACTATGAGAAATGTTGTTAGTTTATAATTAGATGTTTTATTAATTAATGTAAACTTTCTCATGTTTTGGTTCCTACAGAGGAAACCCAGTAATGAAGTGTGTTCTAAATTTCTATGTACGTTTATAATAAAACATGTAAATAAGAACAAAAACACATACATTCTAGAAATTAATGTAGCTAAATAAACTACTACATTAATTGGAATAAATCCAACCATTTAATATATCAGCAAGTAATGTGCATTCTAGAAGTCATTCTAGCCAATCAGCAACAAGACTACAACAACCCTGTGGTATTGCTACCAATAATACACAAAGGGTGTGGTATTTGGCCAAAATAGCTGAGCAACAGCAAAGAGCTGTTGTCATACAAGACTCATCACAAAGCTGTACTATATTGATAATGTACAACAATCCCGAGTTAGCTATAGGTGAATCTGTAGCTAATTAATTAGAATGAGTTCTGGAATGTAAGGTGTTATATCACAGCTATCAGCCAATAAGGATTCAGCAATAATAAACCGGGTGTATTGAATCCTGAATATGATTGGTTGACAGCCAAAGTCATTACATTACTTTTTACCGACGCTGTTCTATCTTTGGAAGCCGGTTTATAATAGCGTTAAGGCATCTCAGCTGAGCGCGGCGTGTCGTTTATATTATACAAGATATAAATCATTTTATTTGATAATAGTTTTTAATTAATCAGTCTGGGTAACCAAACGCATTTTGTGTAGGATTTGATTCACACACCTTTTTGAAAAAAGTGGTTTAGACAACGTTGTACTGTTGTCTTATAGTCATTTTGATAGTGATTTTATTTAGTGAATATTCCATATTCTTTCAACATTACTTCATTAGATACAGATTGCACAGCAAGATACATCTCTGTAAATAAATACTGGGAATAGGTTATTATGGAGAATAATTTATACAAAAAACTGTTGCCACCAAACTGGATGTGTTTTCGCTGGCCCATGGATTGACAACAGATTACAGAAGTAAAACTCATCATTACGTCATTCTACCGCTAGATCCGTGATGTACGTTAAGTTTAAAAGACAGTGTTAATCGATATCAGAAACGAGATCCAGTACCAGCTGCGTGTATGTTTTCCTCCATGCCTGCATTTCCCATGGCGCCCGCTATCGCGCTTAGTAACTGGGGGACATCTTAACTGTTATTTTATTTCACTTGGATATAACTACTGTCGCTAGCTAGGTTTTTTAACCTTGTTTTGAATTTATTTTTGTTGCACTCTCAACCGGCCATGACCGTGGAGCAGAATGTACTCCAACAGCATTCTCAGAAGGTATGTCTTGTTAACGTTAGATGGTTGTGGCAATGTTTTCGTTCTCCGCCTACTTGCGTTAGCAAGTAGCAAGCAGAACTGGCAGGGAAAGTCTGGTCCTTGGATCTTTTCTGAGTCGTGGTCACGGGCTCTTTGAGTACTATTATTTTCCAGCATGCACTGGATGACTTCAAATAATGCATTCGTCGAATAAAGTACAAGATCATGGATTGTTAATGGCCTAGTTAGCTAACTAACAGTAAATGCAAGTTAGCTAGCGGGCCAATGTTATAACAAGCCCAGCCCAGCTAACGTAACTAGATACGTTTAACAACACTGACACGCCTTTTGATGGGGAAATCTAGAATTTCTTCAGGCTATAACAACATTACCACCGTTAACAAAGCCCTTATAGAGTGGCTAAATCAAAGCAGTTTGGCCAAATGTTAGCTGACTCATTCTGACAGGTTCAGGTCATTGATCTCATTGCTCTCTTGCAAGATTCTAGCTAGCTAGCGTTACATCTTTAGTAGCACAACTAACTCGTTGCTATTTTAACTAGCCTGCTTACCAGTTAGCTAGGAAAGTACTGTTAGAAGGTGCCAGTTGCACTTAACGGTTGATGGGTTATAATATGGCAAGTCACTGTTGCTTTCACCATACAAATCAGCCCCACTTGACCCAACACATGATCTGGCCGTGTGCCTGAGCTGGTTGGCTAACGTTACTGTACTCAAATTACTGTTGTGATATGGTTGTTTACGTGTAGTGACTGCCAGAGAAGAGGGTTGTTTCCAGCTTCTAGTTATTACTACAGCACAATCTAATTACCTGTTTCTGCAGTTTGTTATCTTAAAATTGTATGTTACACATAGAATTCAACCCTAACCTGCATATCCTTAAATTGAGACCAAGCAGCATGTTGACGGTTTTTCTTTTGCATTCTGAGCTTATGATTTATAAATTCTAAAACCAAGCAGGAGTGACAAGGAATGTAGGGTACTCAAAGCATTCATTATTTTTGATGGATAAACGTGCCAGAATTATTTTATTTTGTTGAAGACTCCATCAGCAGTATGTTTTACCTAATTCAATAGCATTCTATTTTGGGCTTTCAAGTGGTGAGTGGTCATCAGCGCAGTTGTGCAACCTCTGTTTTTATCCTGGTCACGCCATGCTGACTGTCCTCGAGTTCTGCCAAGGTTATGGAAATATTTCTTAGTATCTTCAGGGTTACGTGCAGAATAGCGGATTACGAGACCACGTTCATCAAGTGTCACCCCCCACTTCTGGGGTACAGATGCAGAATTCCATCAATCTGCTCTTGGCGTTTATTCAAATTAGGATAGCTGCCAAATTTGCTTGTTAAATCTTGTTCATTCTTTTAAAAACAGGGATTGTTTTCTCATTAGCATGGCATGTTGAAATGTCTGATGGAGCTTAGTTTGATGATAACATTGTCAACACACGACACTCTTGTTTATTGAGGCAGGGCCAAATGCCCTTTATTCATTTCAAAAGCATTAATTACTGACAATATTACAAAATCCTTATTCAAATACTTTAAAATTTTTAACTCCTATTAGGTGTCCACAGATTAATTAGATGTGTTCTTCATTTCGGTTATAGCAAAAAAGGCATAGCAATGTTGCCCTGCTTGACATTCACTGCATAAAACTTCCCTGCCATAAACAACATAGGACCCAAGCTCCTTTAATTATTGCCTTTAGGTCTTTAGTAACCACAGATGTGATGAGGACACCTTAAACATCCCATCCAAAACCCAGAGCTCTATACAGTGCCCCCTCACTGTCCTGGGGCATTACAATTGATCTTTACAATTGATCTTTTGACTAAAGGGAAGAGTGCACTCTAACGACTCTCTAACACGACTTCCAGCCTCTCCTTAAAAGAAATAATGAAGAAAAAATGTTTGTGTTCCCTTAATATTTCAAGTAATTCGGTGAGATGGCACCTGTAAGGGATACTTTGTTACTATGGGAACTGGCCACTTTCGTTTGTGGGTTTGGGAAAACATCTTTCACCCCACCATCTTCCCTTCTTCAACGTAGCATGTGATAAATACGATGGCTGGTGAAATAAAAATGATTGCCCTCTACACCCTGCTAATGAAACAACCATTTAGGTAGGATCACATAAAAGTATATTAACAACAGTAAGGGAGATTTTCATTTTACAGTTAAGCTACTTTAGGATTGACCTCTAATAACAACGAGTTTCTTTTGAATTCCATTGTTGGGATGAGTGTTTTTGTTGGGTTAAGTGTGGGAGAACTTGGCCTAGCAGTGGCATCTCTGTTTGGTTCCCAGTCCTTCGAGCACTGCCAAGCCTGAATGGGAGGCTGGCCAGGGAGTGAGACCGAGGGTGGTGCATTTATCTATTTTCTGTTGTTCTAACGTCCGGAGGGTGTTTCCTCTAATGAATTTCTGAGCAGCACTCTGTCCCACACTGGTTCAGGGTGAATACTTCTCACTTTCAAACCTCTGTGAAATTTTTGGAGGTGTGGGGCAGTAGGACGTGGTTATAGTATATTGGCGTCTTTTGCATAAGACTGACGCTTGAAACCATGTGCTGTCTGTATTAGCCTATATGCCTGCTAGCATAGGATCTGGAATAGTGACCCGAGCCTCAGGTTCTGAAAGTAGCTAAGTGCTTAGAGTGTTTGTGTGCACTTGTCCAGAGTATGTATTGCATTGGCTTATTGTTTAGTCATCTGTCTGATGAGAGCAGTGGTCTTTAGTTTAGATAAGACCTGCATGGATTCGGTATACTCAAACATGGTTTCATATAAAAACGCGCCAACAGTGATTCTCTAGTGGATATCTCCGATCACAATTGTAGGCATCATCATTGCAATGTTTCAGTTTTTTTTTTTTCTCCTAGCCGTTATGTTGTGCCAAACTGAGTATTTGTTGGTCATGAAATCAAGGCAGCTTTATTGATGAGTAAAGATGGTTCCAACTATGTAACAGATTGGCTCAAATATAGATCTCTTCAGATTTAGTACAGATATTTCCTACCTCTCCCATTAACTGGTGAAACTCAAATCCAGGTCTGGTTTGGCATGTCTGCTTTTCAGGCATCTTGTGATTTCTCCGGCTCTCTCGCTCCTTCTCTGTTGCTCTCCTGTGTCTTCTCTCTCTCTTTTGTCTCTGATGACTTGTGTTTCTTTCCTGACAGCACCAGCAGACTCTACTGAACCAGCTGAGGGAGGTCACAGGCACCACTGATGTCCAACTGCTCCAGCAGGCCCTGCAGGTAACTCACCACTCACCACACACCACTAACCACACACCACTCACCACTCACCGACGCACTGTGCAGTTATGTCAGAATGACAGTACTCGCTGATGTTTATTTTCTGCTATGGGAGCTCATGTGTTTTATTTATCTTCCAGAAAATGTGTGGTCTCACCCCAGTCAACATCATGACACGTTTCTGTCAGTCTAGTTCTAACCCGGTTTTCCCTGCAGGTCAGTAATGGAGACCTGGTGGAGGCAGTGGCCTTTCTGACTGACAAAAACGCCAAGGTCCCTCAGCAAGATGAGGCCTCCTACTATCAAACCAGCCAAGTGGGCAACGATAGATACATCAGCGTGGGTAGCCAAGCGGACACCAGTGAGTACTTATCTCACCCAGCGCTGCCCGGGGCTGGTCCCAGCCAGGGAGATCCTAGTGAGTATCTACATGGTCCTCCGGTGTAGGCATATGAAATCTGTAGATTCTCAACACAGTACCCTCTGATTATCAGGGCAGTAAAGTATTGTGTTATTTGTATGCATGTTACCTCATTTCAGGGCTCCTGAGGTCTTTGGACAGTTGGCTGGATGTCTTTTATTTGGAGTCTGTTCTTGGTGTCTTTCATATGACAACCAATGAGGAGTAAATAAAAGAAAAAGGAAGCCATTTTAAGACAAACCTACATAGCAAGATTTTCTATTTAATTTACTACCATGCTACTTGCAGAAGTATTTATTTTCGGGTTTGACCGGGATGATAAAGTTTCATCAGGTGGCATTGCAGGTGTGGATGTGTCAGCTATTTGCCTACCATCAGCAGGCGACTCCTCCAGCAAAACTACAGAGGCTACGCTTAAGTCCAAACCACTAGTTAACCTTCAAAAGAGGATGGTCCGGTTACTGTTTGCTAAAATGTATTTTGCACTGATAAAGCAGATTAAGTTGGTGTGGAGGAAATAGGAACTGACCTACATCCCCAGCATACCACCTGATCTGTGCAATACGGTAGAGGGTGTGTTGTGACTGCCACTGACACTAGTTCATTTCAGTTTACAGGAACAAACATGCTAATGCTTTTAAAGACATGATACAAATCAAAGAGCCCAAACATACTGTCATAGCGACTAGGGAGTTTTTCAGGACCAACAATGGAAGTGTTTCTAAGCAGCCATGTCATTCCCAACATTTAAATCTAACGGAGCATTGCTTTCATTTGCAATTGTTCAGATTTACAGCCAACATGTCTCAACAAACAACAGCTGAACGTTAACAGAGAATACACTCACGCATCTGGTGAGGTCAATGCAAACAAAGATTCAGTGCTTAATTTTGAGTTTGTGCTTTAGAAGCTCTGTAATAGGGGGACTATGTATAAAAATGAAGATTGGTGGTGAAACAATGTCAACACAAATATCCTTAAATAAAAGCTGAGAATGTATGCTTTAGCCTAAGAGTAAGTTCTTGATTCATATACAAATATTTTGATGAATGTATATTGTTTAGTGAGCATCTGAGTGGGATGTTTCATGGCATTTATTTTAGTTCATATCATTTCTGGGAAGTGTCTTTAGTGAGAGAAAGGCTTCAATGACAAGTGCTCCTTCTGCTGTAGATTCATTTGCTTCAATTAAGGAACATTACAAAAGGTCATTCAGATACGCCGCTAAGCCTTTAATTCAGTGATGACCTAATTAACAAACTTCCTTGAATAGTATGAAATAAGGACAACTACCATTCAGCTTGCCCAGCCTACAGGGTGTGGTAGGAGGCGGATACCTTGTTGCTGTATTTACTAGTGTGACTATGACTCATCTTTTTATACATTTTGTAATATCATGTCCCTTTTAATATAGGCTTTCTTTTTCCCTTTGTGTATTTTTAAAGTAACTCAGTGTCGGAAATAAGATTTATAAGATGTCATTATGTTAATGAATTCCCCAAGGTTTTTATCCTGTAATTATATTTGTGGCCTAAGGGAGGGGTGTGCTAGCATGTTGGAGCTTCTGTTATTAACATTACCAATGGCCAGCATAAGTCAACATCATTGTGTTGGACCATGCCATAGAAAAGAGAACTAAGCAGTTACTTTAAGCAGTGGGGCCAAAAAATGGGTGTCTGCCCCTGTGACATTAAGAGTAACTAATGTAAGGGTGTGTATAGAATGGGGACGGGTTAATTATTTAAGTTTTAAAGTACTATATGTCTCTCAGATGTGATTGACCTGACAGGCGATGACAAGGATGACCTCCAGAGGGCCATCGCTCTCAGCCTGGAGGAGTCCAGCCGGGCCTTCAGAGAGACTGGTATTACCGACGAGGAGCAGGCTATTAGCAGGTAGAGGGATCCCACACTACCACTATACATGCCTGCTGCTGAGCTGAGTTAAAGTGATTATATTGCAGAATGGTCAACCGTATGTACACACAAATCATATTGAGCCAGGCACTACAGCTTCTTCGTCTTGGTTTTGTTGGAATCACAAAAGGTAAATATTGTATCGTTGGTTGTGTAATGAAAGTCTGTTGATTTAAGCATGGGTGCCGCTTGTGTTGTACTCTTGGCAGAGTTCTGGAGGCCAGCATAGCGGAGAACAAGGCCAGCCTGAAGCGAACCCATACAGAGGTCTGGAGTGACTCGCCCAATCCCCACGACAGGAAGAGGATGGAGAACTGCCCTGTGGGGCTGAAGAACGTGGGCAACACCTGCTGGTTCAGCGCTGTTATCCAGGTGAGCAGAGAATCCTCTGTCAGGGTCTTTCAGTACTGGGGTTTACTACAGCTGAACTAGGTGTCGCACCTTGGATCAAATATGGAGTTTGAGGATCCATTCACGAGTCGTTTCTAGAAAGATTTCTGCATGGATTCGGTATGGATTGTGTTGTTAAGACCCCTTTTCCAAACACTTATAGCTGAAGAGCGGTAATGATCATAATCCATGCCAAGTAGGTTTACACAAACGAGGAATTTGATTTGGTATGTTGGCGCAATAGCAGTCAAGTAAAAATATCAGGAAAAAGAAAGTGCCTGCCAGGAAATGTGTAAAGCATTTACAATATAAGTTACATATTGTGCAACGATGATTTTATTCCTGCTAAAATCTATATTTAAAATGACACGAATGCTATTGATTTGATTGAGTTTTTTTTTTTTTTTTCTTCATTCAGAATAAATGTTATTCTGGTTGAATGCTCAATAATGTTATTCAGGTAAGGTTAACATGTGCCTGCTGGTTTTTAGTCTCTGTTCAACCTGCTGGAGTTCCAGAGGCTGGTGCTCCACTACTCTCCCCCTGCCCGGGTTCAGGACCTGCCTCGTAACCAGAAGGTGAGCTACCACCACCGTGCCCTTCACCCAACCACACGACTAATATTAACAGCTCCTGCCTATACGATGCACTGACAACCTCCAGTAGTATCGGGGACAAGTAAACCCTGAATAGAGTTGGTTTCCCCAATGGAACATCTGTATCATTTCAGCCTCCAGAATGTGTTTTTCCTCTCAGGTTTTCCTGCAGCCCCTGTTGGAGGTGAATTGGATTAACTTAGCAGTGTTTTGACATGGGATTGTCCAAACAAACATCCAAAAAGCATTTGTATAACCCTACCGTTTCAGCTGTTAACTAGTTCCATCCCAATTTCTGAATGCATAAGGACCGGAAAATGTTGGCTGTGTGTAACAGACCATGGTGTTGAAATTCAGCTAGATTCAATCATATCTTTTTCTAAGTTGACATCATAAAAAGATTGGATATGTCAATTGATGGTTTTGCACTATGTCACCACAAGCTTCAAAATAAATCTGAAAGTGATCTAATACTTCTGCTGTAACAATGGCAAACATGCATGTATGCAGTTGCAAGCATACCAGGTGGGATCAAGCATAGGGTTTTAAATATTTTGTATTTTCTTTGTTTTTTCTTTTTTTTATCTAGGGAAAAAGCTACAAAACAATGTGTCTTTTTAGCCATATACTTACAGTCATCTTAAGATCTGTGCAACCAATAGTGATGAGCATATATACATTTATGAAATTAGGAGAATATTACAGAACTGTGAAAATGTCTAGACCTGTTCTCTAAACCTGAGAGTACCAGGAGACCCGAGATGGCAACACTAAAGGGATTACACCGTAACTCCAGCCCTACACATAGCTGTGGTGTGGACAGCATTATTCAATGGAGACAATATTCAGGGAAAAGTGTAATAGTTTCATAGGAACCGGACAAGTAATTGTTTAAAATCTTTACCAAATCACAGACCTAATACATTTGAGGGTGACTCCAATACAACAATGAGCATGTTATACTCATGTTATGCTCCATCTCTTCTCACTCCAGCTCAGGGATTTATTGGGTCAACTCTGCTTCAAATCACTACGCTCCAATAGAAAACTGCATTCCTTGCTTGAAGTAGTAGAATATCTGTGTTTCTTGTTTTGATGGGCACACAACCATCTTTATCACTGAATGTGAAAGAATTATAATATATATTAGTGTTACTTCTTGTGTGTTGGTGGGTGTGTGTGTTCTGAAACATGATCGAGATCAAAACATTGCAATATGAAGATTTAAACTCTTTTTCACTTACTATTAAAGCTGGGTTGTCATACTAACTAATACCCTATGTGTTTGGTTCCATGGTTATTGTTCCATAGGAGCACAGGAATCTTCCCTTCATGCAGGAGCTGAGGAACCTGTTCTCCCTCATGGTGGGTTCTAAGAGGAAGTATGTGGACCCATCTCGCGCTGTGGATATTCTCAAAGATGCCTTCAAATCCAGTGAATCTCAGCAGGTCAGCATGCCAACTGTTACTGCACTTTCTTGTTGCCTGCTCTGGGACTTGATCTAACAATCTTTCTGTTACTGGTGAGATACTCTAACCATTAGAATACCTCCCGCATCCAGTTTATAACTTGGGCGGTACCTCAGATCTACTAAAATTGATCAGCTATGTACACTGCTTTTTCCCCATCAATCTAAAAGCACATTGACCCACATTGACAAATCAAGAAAATATGAATATGTGCCAATTTATTGAAAAAGAGAAACATTAATATCTCGTGTGTAAGAATATAGACCCTTTGCCATGACACTCCAAATTGTGGTCCGGTGCATTCTGTGACTAGTAACAACAAGTATGATGTTTTTTGAGTATACAACTTTATTGATGGAGGCCACCTGTGACAAATTAAATTGATTGGGCATGATTTAAAAATCTATGATAGCGTCAATATTAAGGGGTAAAGACAGAAATGACCTTGGAATTTTTATTTTGTTCTTTGGCAACCAAGTTCGCTTGTTTGGAGTGATATTTCACTATAGCATAAAATCACTGCTGCATACAGGTACTAGAGAAGTGACCTCCCATCCTTAAACTCTGTACTCTTAAAGGGATAGTTTGGCCAAAATGCACTTGAGTAATTGGCCCATCTGGCTAATCAATTGAAAGTTAAACATAAAAGGAAAGGCTGTGTAACTCCAAACAGGTGAGTTTGCCATTTAGCTATGAATCTGAATGGATTTCGAGATTACAAATCACACAGTTAATTATGTGTTTTCTATTTGTTATTATATAAAAAGGGTTTTGAAATACTGACCAAAACAGTAATCAAAATAACTTATCACAAATGTACATTCAATCATAAAATACATTTCTGGCTTGGTGGCTTGCCCAAGTTTCCAAAAGATAAAAGTCTTTGTCCTAACAACATTCCCAATCTGACAACAGAAGGATGCTTGGTAGGGAGAAATCAGTAGGCAAATATCATAGCCAATCACAACACTGGTGGGTAGCAAGACTTGTGAAACACCAGCACTCCACTGTTACTACAGATATACTCTAGATATTTTTCAAAATGACAATGCATTACTTATATTTAAATAGCCTAAACTCACCCTCAGTCTAACAGCTTTAACTATTCGGCTGACTCTGCAAGGGCTGAAAGGCCTATTGAAACAGCAAAAGCCATGCCTCTGACACCATAAACCTCTCTTATCCATAATGTAAATTCCTAGACCATGACACTCTCTGAACTCATAGAGATATTGGCGGGGGGGGATTACCTCCAGTATGCAAATATAGTCTAGTATAATGAAAAAAACATTTTGGCCAATGCCCCAAATCCTTACAACGGCGAGCTAATATTCCTGGGAAGATCATTGCAAGGTTATTGTCTGATCACTGTGCCCCGCAGGTAGTTTACCCTTGTGTCCTCTGTCTCAAATTGACCCTGTGCGTAAGGGACGGCCTGGGCCTGTTTTTAAAGCCTAACAATGTTATTCCTGACTAGTTTGCTCACAACTATCTTAACAATGACAAAGTCCCTCACATACCTTTTCCATGTTTTTACATTGTTCAGTTAACCAGGAAAGGTTTGTTTTTCTTCTAGACTAGGGTTCATCTGTAGTGTTTTTGCTCCTCGCCCTTGCCTTAAGTAATTTCTTTGTGTTGCCTATGAAGCAGAAATCTAGTTGGTCTGTGTAGATCTTGTTGTAATTGCTATGTTTCTCTGTGATGCCTGAACAGCAGGATGTGAGTGAGTTCACACACAAGCTGCTGGATTGGCTGGAGGATGCCTTCCAGATGAAGGCAGAGGAGGACAGGTATGACAAATGACTTGTTAACGTCAACACACACTCACGCACCCTGCCTCCCCTACCTGCACACATACACACACACACACACACACACACGGAGGATAAATTGGCGTTTGGTAGGTGAGGAGCATATGTCTTCACAGAGATCTGATATGCTCCACGTACATAATCCGCTGTTTGTAGCTGTGCGCGGTTTCTGTCAGTCTACATCCAACTGGATAAGAAATGCAGCCGCTTGATGCCTATGTTTTCAATGGATTAGAACCAGATTGCTATATTGTTTCAAATTATATGGTAGGTATAGCCTACTAACATGGATGACCATTGAGCAGGGGATGCCCTCCTTCTTTGCTATATATATTTATATATAAACTAATTAATCTCACAATTTGCTGTCATAACCGTTAGTGGTTAAAACCGAGGCTATATTGTTTGTGATTAACGCACATTAACGCACAAAAGTGCTGCGTTAACTTTCCATAAAGGTCAGTTCTTGAGGGACATGAGGAATTCCTCTCTCATTCTAAGCATGCACTTTGGTGCACAGTGACTTTGGCAGATAATGACTAAGCACTTCAAAAGGATTTCCTTCTGTCTCTAAGGACGTAACCTGTAAGTACAGTTCATCAGATTCAGATGGCTTTGCTAATGACTCGGGTGAAGGTGAACGGTTGATTTAAGAATTCTATGAACGATATATTAATCTTGTATTTTGAGCGTACGATCATGCTGATAAACAAAACAATAAAAAAATTATGTATGAAGGTTTTCAATAATATAAAAAAAAACGTTTTATAAATGACTAGAAGATGGGTAGTCAGTCTCCTAACCCTTAGCCATCGAATGATATAATGCCGTGTGTGGATTTTAGTTATTTTTATACTTTAAGTCAATGTGTCCCCAGGAGTATTCCAGAGAAATTGCTTTTTTTGAGGCACAGATTGGTTGATTTGACAACTTTCACGTCCATGCATCATTTAAAAGTAATAGTGCTTGGCAGGGTTTGGCTGTGTTCACTACTTTAGGGAAGTTTGTAAGACCTAAATTACCAGTTAAAAGGAGTTTGAATTAACCTGTGGGAAGAGTGAAAAAGGAAGAGTGAAATCAATTTAGGTCAGTGGTTAGTTAGGAGCTACACATTCTTTATTACAAACTTCCCAAAACTGGTACATTACCAAGTACTTTTACTTTGTACTTCAACATCTCTGATCACAAGAAGTACAAAGAAAGAGCACAATATTTTTATTTTTACTGCCTACAACAATTATGTAGATGTTTGCGTCAAAAACCTATGATAAATAATAAAATACTGTATGATGTTATTATATTTAGTTTTTTTTCTACAGCCACGATAGTTTACTCACTTGAGGTTACTCTTTGTGAATTTTATGAAACACGGTTCTAACATTGGAAACACTATTGTATAATTTTATGTAACGCTTCTATCATTTACTTTATGGGCTGACTATTCATGTCAATAGCTTTGCAGTAGACGTGATCTATACATTAAAACATAATTATTAACAATCACCCATATGTGTGCTGACCTATTGGATCATTAAATCATGCCGTGTCATGCACTAGTTCACTATAATTTTTTTATGCCCATTTTCCCATGTGGATTTTTTGCAGATATGCTCTTATTTTAGTAAGTGCTTGGTAGAAATCTGAATCAATACGGAGAGTTTGTATACCTAGTCTAAAGAGGCTGTGTTGTGTTACTTTGGAAATGTTTAGGTTAGATAAATTGAACAGAATTGATTGATAGTGTGTAATAACAATAGCTCTTGTCAATGGTCTAAAGGATCTATTTGTGGTCCAATAATGTTTTCCATTTGTAATGCACGTTGCTCAATGCAAGCTCTGAGGTCAAATTGATTTTCTGCGAAGGATCGGCCTCGGGGGTGGAATGGAATCTGATTGGTGGATAAGGTTTGTGTTTATTTACTTTCACAGGATAAATCCACTTAACCTAGTGGGTAGCAGGTTTGGTTTAGAGCGTTGTTTGTTATGGTTTCTGAGCCAGGCGCACTCCTTGCATTTTTTATCATGCTTGAATGTCCGGTGTATGCTCATGTTTGGGTTGGACAGAGCTTGCTAATTGACCCATCCAGTTTTGTGAGATACCTCTCTGCTCTGGTTTGAACCAATTGCTGCTTTGCTAGGTCTTCCTCTGCTGTACCTGACTGTGGCACCAGACAAATACCAAGATGTAATAAGACCAGAATCCGAACCACTATTACAGTATATCTTGGTGTGAAATTAAAACTTGTTATTGATTTTTTTTTTTTCCTGTTTCTTTCAAGTGAATTGTCAGATTCTTTTAGGTCGTTTTTCACATGCCTTACAGGTTGTTTCATTCACAAGCCCCTACAGGAACACATCCTATTCTTTCCATTGTATGTGTGCGCACTGCTACTGTGTTTGTTTTGACCTGGACCTTTTTTTCCCGTTTCCCAGAGAGGGCGAGAAGCCAAAAAACCCGATGGTGGAGCTGTTCTATGGCCGCTTTCTGGCTGTTGGCGTTCTAGAAGGTAAGAGAGGGAAGCAAACATGTTAAAATGACCCTGAGTAGGTGGATGGGTTATGTGAGAGAGAGAGAGAGAGAGAGAGAGAGAGAGAGGGAGTGAAAGAGGGAGAAAACCATGTCTATTCCTGCTTTGAAGGTGCAGCAAGGAGAGCGGGAGAGTCCTTGCCATCTGTAATGGAATGTAACCATGTTTTAATAAAAAGGGGCTCATGTACAAGCAAAGGGCTGTAACGCAGCCAAACCTCCACTCTGGGCCCACATCTATTCAGTGTATTAGATGTATTCCCAAGATAGCACACCGAAATCAACTTGCCTACTAATTATGGGATCAAGCTTACTACTTGACAACTTGATTCAAGTATCCATTTTTAGGGCTACAAGACACTGTGATATGTTTTCTGCTGTAGAGATCCTTCAAGCCATCCTGGAGGGCCTTCATATATTATACTGATCCAGTGCTAGACATGGGCTAGCGAGGCAGCTTCTGCTTTTTTTGTCTTTAAATGACTAATGCCTCATTTTGCATGGCTGCTAACTTCCCGTCTCCTCTTTGGGTTTAATGTTATTCCTTTGACACGCTGGCATTTCACTGATGTCGTTGTTTCAGTGGGTCGTCTCCGGCTCCCAGACCAGCAGGCTGTGCCGTATTTACATTGGGTGTGTTTGCCAATATTAGGTAGTATTTGTTTTCTGGGTTTGAATTTGCTTACCTAGAGCAATGGAACTGATGAAAAGTTCTCAGTGCAATGATGTATAGACCCTGCCCATCTGGCACCCTGAGCTGTGGACGAAACAAAATAAAACATATTGGTCAAACACAGGCCTAGATAGGATGACTGATGCTGAACTTAAGCAGGCTGTAAATTTGGTGTGGATTGGGGCTCTCCTGGCTCTCACACAAACTTGACCCATTTTTCACCTAACAGACGGACACACGCAGACACGCACACGCAGACACAGACTTGGCTGTACTCAGGACTTTTAGGTTTTGTAATTAGCCACACTGCGTGTTGCGCATGTTGTTCATATGTCTGTGCGTCTCTTACCTCTCCTCAGGAAAGAAGTTTGAGAACACCGAGATGTTTGGACAGTACCCTCTTCAGGTGAATGGCTTTAAGGATCTGCATGAGTGTCTGGAGGCAGCCATGATCGAGGGGGAGATTGAGTCCCTGCACTCCTCAGCAGAGAACTCCGCCAGGTCTGGACAGGAGGTCAGTGCTGCTGATCATGAGGACTTTAATAGATCTAATGTAACTGTAGTGGTCTGTAAGTTACCTGTAATTGATCTAATGTACATTGAACAGTACCCAGTTAGATGTTTGATTGGGAGAACAGGGTTGTTTATTCGCAGTGGTCTAATGCAATCTTATAATTGCCAAGATGTTGACCACTGGGATATCTGGGATAGGAGGTGTCGCTGGCTGGCATGGGGCTAGGTACTCCTTGGGTTATCCATTGGGTGTGGCTTTACCAGATGCCTGCAAATGCTTCTCAACAGTTGTAGAAGCTTCTGGAAGCTTGGGATCTTTTGGTCAGATCTAACTAAAGCTAACTATTAAAAAATGAAAACTATACCTTATGCCCATGTCCATGGGTGTAGTAGCTTTCATTGATTTGTACCAGATGTTTTAGTAGGGCGGTAAGACCATACATCACATCCCACACGCATGCACATGTTCAAGCCTTTTGCACTCAAGAGATACCCAATCCAGGCGAGTAAGAGATCCTGCACTGACATGAAAAGGCACTTTGTAAACACCATCAATGTCTGCTTGGAAAAATTACATAAATCCTGTAGGCAGGAAGAACAGCAGATTTACTTAACAGGCGTGAGTCATATGGTAATGTTTTCAGAACAAGCTACTTAAGGCTAACCTAAAGAAGTTGATTTCCAACTCATTCCCCCGAGGACCCAATTAAAAAGGTGTTGTTTATGGAAATCAAATGTCTTTATGGAAACTGATAAAATTATATGTAATGCTAGTTTTGAATTTCCTTTCAGCACTGGTTTACCGAACTCCCTCCTGTCTTGACATTTGAACTGTCGCGATTTGAGTTCAACCAAGCCTTGGGGCGACCTGAGAAGATCCACAATAAGCTTGAGTTCCCCTCCATGTTATACATGGACAGGTAAGTTATCCACTTCCTGGATGACCAAAAGAAAACTAAATTCATTCAGGCCACCACTTTCACAGGGTTGGAAACTTACTGGCTCCCAAATAATCTTTTCCCGCCTAGCTACAATATCTTTTCTGCACACGTTTCAGATTTCAAATGGAAGGGGCTTGGAAATCCATCTCATAGGTTTCCAAGGAATTCATGAGATTATTGTTTTGTCAGGTATATGGATAGGAACCGAGAAATCACCAGGATTAAACGGGAGGAGATAAGGAGACTGAAAGAGCACCTGACACTACTCCAACAGCGTCTGGAGAGGTAAATATGCTTGGCTGTTCTGCAACACACTTATGTTTACCTTCATGAGGCAGTTTATTCCCGTATCTCTTCTGTTTTTACCAAGTTCCTCTGTCCCCTATAGGTATCTGAGCTATGGCTCCGGCCCCAAGAGGTTTCCTCTGGCAGATGTCCTACAGTATGCCATGGAGTTTGCTTCCAGCAAGCCAGTATGTACCTCTCCTGTGGAGGACATTGACACGTCAGCACCTCCTGGTGGAACAATGGGGCAGCCCCAGCCCACTTCAAGGCAAGTCGTGAGACACAAGACGAGCGTCACTTGACTTCTGACTCAGGATTTTATGTTTGTTTGTTTGAGTGGGATTCAGAAACCGAGTTGTGTTTTTGACTTCTTTACGTTGGCTGGCATTCCAGCGCGTCTGAACAGGGTCCCTCCTCAATCCCCCCAGAGGGATCGGCCGCCCCGACCCAACAGAGGGCGCCTATCCACAAGCCCTTCACACAGTCCCGACTGCCCCCGGACCTGCCGATGCATCCGGCCCCACGCCACATCACCGACGAGGAGCTCCGAGTGCTGGAGGGCTGCCTGCACCGCTGGAGGAGCGAAGTGGAGAATGACACCCGCGGTAAGTATGACCCCCGACACAGCGCCCCCAACCTTACAATGTATCGTAGAAATATAAATCCGCCCTGAGGGTTCAACTTTCTGTCCTGGGCTTTCAGGCACACATACATGAATTGTAATCGCTGGTTGATATTCCTTCTCCAGATCTTCAGGGCAGTATATCCCGAATCCACAGAACCATTGAACTCATGTACTCTGACAAGTCCATGATGCAGGTAAAAGATTTCCTGCCTGAATCTCACAATATACTTTCATGCAAACACCCCCCCCCCACCCCCTGAGGGGGGTCGGACACCTGCTTCATGTGAAGTGCTGAAACTGACGATCTGTTAGCCATTAGGAGTTTTCTATGTGTGTTCTACATGTACATGTCTTCGTATCTCACACTTATTATTTGGTTAATTTAAAGACAAGCTGAATGAACATTTGTGAAATTCATCTGAGTGTACTTGCCTCTGCTAAATGGATGCAATTTGGATACAAGTGAGCCGTTGGTGGCTAAAAGAACTTATCTCAGGACGCAGATACCAAGTAACTTCTAGATTTCAAAGCAGGTAAACATTCCCAAAGCCAGCTAATAATATTATGACAGGTGCATATCTTGATAATTCATTACCCTGATTATGCTTGGCTTTTTGTCTAATGTTTTATCAAACAGTCATTTCTTTTCTTTGCCTGTCTGCAACAAGCATTCAAGTTCTGTCTACTATTCTGGGCCCTATGTTTCTCATTCCATTGACCCTGTAGACACACATCTCAACTATTTGTGTGAAGTATCAGTAAATAAATCTAACTTTATTTATGATCCGTGGTTCTGAAGGGTGAGGGGGCTGGACAGGTCTGATGGTTAAGGTAATAGAAAACAAACTCCTCCTTTTAGTGGTGGTGAGTCAGGACAGGTTAATTACTACACAAACCTAGATCACAACTGAGGAAGTCTATACAGTATTTACGTCTGATGGTTAAGGTAATAGAAAACAAGCTCCTTCTTTGAGTGGTGGTTAGTAAATACAAAACAAACAAAATACTCTGAAATCCATTTCAGTCACAGGATGTGACGCCATGCGAAGTAGTGGGTGGTGCCATACTCATGTTTACAAATGAACAATTAAAGGGCAAACGATCGACAAAACTGTACATTTAGCAATTACTTTAAAGGTGAGCTCCCATTTAGGAGAGAGGCATGCCTTGTGTATCTAAGCCACTCTATGTAACACACATCTTCACATGGGTCAGGGCATGTGTGCCCTTTGCTTTCCATGCCCGGACTATGGTCTGGATTTGAGAGCGCTTTTTTCCGTGCCCCGTCACCCAGGTTCCGTACCGGTTGCATGCAGTGCTGGTACATGAGGGCCAGGCCAATGCGGGTCACTACTGGGCCTACATCTACGACCCCCACCAGCGCCGCTGGATGAAGTACAACGACATCTCGGTCACCAAGTCCTCCTGGGAGGAGCTGGTCAGGGACTCCTTCGGAGGTTACCGCAACGCTAGTGCCTACTGCCTCATGTACATCAACGACAAGAAGCCCTTCCTCATAGAAGGTAGATACGGCTGCAGGAATGTTCCATGGCTTTCTCTTGTCCGTTGTGTGTGTACGTACACCGGTCTACTGTCTAACCTGTTTCTCTTGTGCGCAGAGGAATTTGATAAGGAGACAGGCCAGATGTTGAGTGGTCTTGATAAACTCCCCCCGGACCTGAAGGCTTATGTGTCTGAGGACAACGGCCTGTTTGACAAGGAGATGGAGGAGTGGGACACCCTGCAGGCTCGCAAGGCCCTGCAGGAGAAGATGGCCTTGGCCGCAGCCGCTGAGACCGCCGCGGCAACAGCATCCCCTCAGGCTATGAACACAGACCCCGGGTCACCAGACTACTCTGGTAAGGGGTCAAGGGTCATTTAGACCATTTAAACACTGCTGGGCGTAGTTGCTGTAAGTGTAAAGAGAACATTTCCAGTCCGGCCCCGGTTCAGGTTCCCACAATACTGTGAAAATGTATTAGTCAGGTTGGAGACTCGTGGCATTTACCAACGAGACCTTTGTGCTTCCACTGCTGTGTTGGTTGATGTTGGTCTGTGTGTAGTTCCTCCAGCTCCACCGCCGGATCCAGAGTACATGGAGCAGCCCTCCCCTACAGACGACTCCAAGCACCTGCAGGAGGACACGGAGAGGGCCATTTCCAAGGCTGTTGCCGAGCAGCAGGAGGAGAGGAGCCCTGAGGGGTTGCTTAGCGCAGTAAGACCATACATCACGTCCCACACGCATTCACACCCACACACAAACACACTCCTGTTAATCTCGCTTGGTCTGTAGGCCTACCACCCCACTTCTTTATTCCTCTTTCTGTTTAACTGTGCTTCCATGCCTTTCCCTTTTTCCCCTCTCGATGGTTCTTGCTCTACAGTCCAGTGGAGAGACTCCGCCCCCACCCCCTCCCCCCCAGCCTGAGGTGAACCCTGAAACCCCCCTTGCCCCTCCCTCTAACCCTGACCCCCCCATGGAGGTTGAGCCCCCTTCCCTCCGTATGGTGGAGGTGGCCATCCCCCAGGTGGGGACCTTTGTCGTGGAGTCGGAGGTGGGAGGGTACGACGACGAGGTAGCACTCCGTGTGATGAAACCCTCTTGCCTGCCGGGTGATTATGATTGGGAGGTTCTCTTGGCTCCAAATGTTTTCTATGGATTCTCCTAAATCTTAATTCAGAGCAAATTGTTTACCCAGTCATGGTTAGCGCAAGTTTCTCGACCATAGCATTTTCTTCCAAACCGCCAATCGATAAAATGTAACTAGCTTCAGGCTAGCTTTAAAATCATCTTTTGTGAACAGAGTATCACTGTCAAGTCTACCTGCATCTTGCAACAGAAGCCCTCTTCACATTAGAGGCTTCTCCTCCCATCGGAAATATTTGGATATGAACGATTGACTGGACTGTTTCATTTTGCTGCTGAGAAATAGACTGCATCCGCAGTAAATGTGAAAACAATTGTGATTTTCACAAGTATACGTGTAACTGCTTCTAACTTTTTTTTGGTCGCTAGACAATTCGCATGGTCAAGCACAATGTATCTGCATCATCTAACTCCTGTCAATAAATCATCCCGTTTGGCTTGGTCTGGCATTTACAAAGTCCACTGGCGAAAAACCTTGTCAAAGTGCTCTAGTGGAATCAACGTTGTTGCTTTTTTTATATTCATGTACACTTAGATAAGCTATAGGAGGTCTGCTAGCTAGACCACAGTGAGACTGGCTTCTTTTGGGCTGCTGTATTATAGACACCTTGATTGGAACCGCGCTACCTTTCCCGCAGCGTTTCCCAGGGGAGTGTGTGTGGGCCTCACAATGGTAGACTGACTGACACATGCACGCGCTGCTGAGTGCTGTTGGTGGGAGGTGTGGGAGATGCATGGTCCAGGGCCCTCACAGTGTCGGTACCACCGAGGTGTACTGGTTATAACATGCTTCCCCTCCCTGGGCACTGCAGGCCATGATGACTCCCAACATGCAGGGTATTATAATGTCCATTGGCAAAGCAGGGACTGTCTTTGAAAAGCTGGGGCCTGAAGCTGCCTTCTTCAAGGTACATCCCCACCCCGTCTCTCACTGTTACTCCCCCCCTCCACAGCATGCCTCCCAACCACCCTCCTCACGTGCCTTTCTACCGGGCGTCCCCCTGGTTCGGTCTTTCCAAGTGGTCCTCATCCACACCTGGGACCCGAGGGTGATGTTCATTTGAGCAAAGAGAACTTGAACCCTTGTTCACGAGGATGATCTCGGTTCTTAAGTGGAAGTCGTTGCCGTTGATGGGGTTTTCATTCTTGACTTGCGCACTGATGGAATTGTCGACCTTAAAGTCCATTGAGTTCTTGCTCTGTCTTTGTGTCAGGCCTTTAAGGTGGAGTACACGCGTCTGTTGAGGTTTGCCCAGGAGGACACCGCCCCGGAGAACGACTACCGCTTGCAGCATGTCATCGTCTACTTTATCCAGAATCAGGCCCCCAGGAAGATCCTGGAGAGGACCCTCCTCATGCAGTTTGCCGACCGTAACCTGGGCTTTGATGAAAGGTATACCCGGGCTTTACTCCTCCACCGTGTGTCCCGCCACTGCTGTTTGGTTAAATGTGATGGAGTTGAACCAAGACAGCGCCATGTTATTACATAGGATCCTTCCCAAGCCACCAGCAGAGGGTAGCAAAGCCTTGTCATGTGATGTGAAACGCCCTGCAGTGGTCCCCATAGCACAGCCTTCCAGAATGTACTAAATCTTCTGAATAATGCATATTCTGCATCAGTATAAAACCTATCCTAACCTGACTGGCAGATATCCAGCTCCTATGAGTCATTATGTGTCGGTTCACTCCCCTCATATCTCAAGAGTTCGCGCTCACCCACTGAAATGTTATCTGTAATCCATATTCATGAATGAATTGATTCCTCTCTATTCTGAGTGGTGCGATTACATTTCTGTGTTGCTTGTGGCCTCAATAAGAAGCTCTGGCGAGTATTAGCATGTGGCTCCATAGTGGCGTTTCTCAGGGCCCGTGGTTCATGGGGGCCAGTGGTTCATGGGGGCCCGTGGTTCATGGCCCCGGGGCCTCCTTGTACCGTTTCATCTCCTGGAGTCGCTAATGCCTTACCAGCATGACTGGTTTTACCACCAAGCGGCCCTAACATCACTCTGCTCCTCTTGCTTCACTCTCTCCCTCAGGTGTAAGAGCATTATGAAGGTGGCCCGTGCCAAGCTAGACCTCATCAAACCAGAGGAGGTCAACATGGAGGAGTATGAGGTGTGCCTACTGCAACACTGGTTTTGCATGGTTTTTAATGTTTAGTCTGGAATGTCTTGGGTACAATTGTTTTGTTTTTTTATGTTTAACTGCAACTGAATACACATTATTCTCTAAGGTTTAGATCATAACCATCTCTAAGTAGTAACGGACCTCTCTAAGCTTTGCTATGTATATTTCTGATGCAAAACAACACATGTAATGCAGCTTTTATGTACTGTTGGGTTGAAGCGTTCTACAGCCGTCCCTAATACCTTGTAATGCTCATGAACCTTGTTCCTTACCGTACTCTCAGATGTGGCATCAGGACTACAGGAACTTCCGTGAAACCACAGTCTTTCTGATGATCGGATTGGAGCTGTTCCAGAAGAAAAGGTGAGCCTGCCAATTGCCTGGAGGGCTTGTTTTTTTTCTCTCCCCATTTTCAATAACTCACTGTTAGCAAACAAAAAACCAACACATTGAGCAATCTTTTCTGGATGACATGCATTCAAAATGGAGATGGTGCGGCTTTGTGAAGCCTGTGATCTTCCTAAAGTCACCTCCAGAAGGCAGCAGATCCCTAAACACCCCCAAGAGCCCAGTCAGTCTGGCATAGATCAAGATGGTTGTTATTGTTCTATTCTGTTATTTCCTTAGTTTCTCCCTTTAATGCATAAGTATTAAATAACTTCTGTCTAAAAACCTATGGCTTCCTGTTACTTTACCCTGTAGACACAGCTAAATCTGATTACGGTCTCTGTCTTTCTTTATTAAGTTTGTTTCGCTGCGGTGCTACTTTGTGTCTGACTCTTGTGAATCTGTCTAGTTTTGTAGAGGCCTTGATGTACCTGATCTACTCGTACCAGTACAACAGAGAGCTGTTGGTCAAAGGGCTTTACCGAGGTCATGATGAAGAGCTTATTGGTCACTACCGCAGAGAGTGCCTACTGGTGAGTCATCCCTCTCCTGACATCGCTCTGAACAACAAAACAAAAACCACGGAACGTCTGCGGTCTCTTCGTTGACCTTGTTTTGTTAGTCCTTTCTAGTCATGGTAAGGTTTGTGTATGTAAAACCTTTGGACAAATGCTTTAAAAGAGCAGAATTAGCAGCCGGAAGGGTCGATGTAAGACCTGCTGCTTTTTGTTTTGTGCATAACGTTTCCCACAGAACCTTTTTCAACAGACGCTCTTTGTTTGGTTAAAACATCAAATGCTTGAAACTTTTCGGATCCAAGCACTTTTTTTCTTGTCTCTGTGCTGTGATCTGGTTCCGTATTTTGGGACTTTGAATAAACAATTCTCTGGTTGGTCTGATCAGGCTCTGACTGGTCTTGTCTGAACAGACACACAGAGACAGAGAGAGACAGAGAGAGACAGAGAGAGACAGAGAGAGACAGAGAGAGAGACAGAGAGAGAGAGAGAGAGAGAGAGAGAGAGAGAGAGAGAGAGAGAGAGAGAGAGAGAGAAGAG
>JACXGK010006168.1:0-29828 GCA_016801125.1 Novumbra hubbsi
GTCTGATTACCAATAGATTATTGGCTGATTACCAATAGATTATTGGCTGATTACCAATAGCCAATTTGAGTATATTCATACAATCAGCCTGCTGCTGATTCCAATGTTTTTTTTTATTTCTGTACCTGTGTACCCTGGCATGAACTAAAATACAATTGTTGCTTTAATTTTTGCTTCCAAAAATGCAAATTATACAGTAGCTTTCTATCGTTTTTATTAGCAAAGGAAAATCACTCCAACATGCACAATTAATCGAAGATTTATGAATTGCATTATTTAAACATTACACAATGCCTGAATATAGATGTAGTAAATAGTCTATTTGATGTTATTAACCAAACTGCAAAAGAGAATAGATAATAACAATAAAACAATAGGATACACGAATAGGAAATAGATGGCTATGCCAAAATCTAAATTGGTCAGAAATCATTTCAGAGCAATAAGCCAATGCTAATTAGTTTACCCATATTTTGTCTGAAACCAATCCTGGCAAATATATTGGTGCCTCCCAAAGTTGAGGAAAAGAAGGGTTCAATTAAAGAGACAACTGCAAATATAACCCTGATGTTCCTCACTCAAAATGTTCTGTTTCAACTTGAAAATCTTTGGGAAAAGAAAACAGAGTTGTATATGAACTCACCTTACAATAGCCCAGAATTAATGTTTTAGTTTTGTGAAAATGCAGGCTATTTTTTGGAGTTTTAAATCTGTAGTTTTTTCCCTAAAACAGAAATGTCTGTTATGTGGAAGCTCCAGTACGCCCTTACTATTCGCCTCAACCCCATTGTAAAACATGCCAATTTGTGACTTGAGTGTAAACTGCTGAACAGCAACTTTGACGAGTATAGGCTCTAAGTCTTTCAATGAAAAGGTAATTTATTCTGTGAACAGTGACTAAGAGGGACTTTAGAGGCTGTAGGTGGGTGACTAAGTGGGTCCAGGTGGGTTGTGTAATATGACTTTTATTTTGAATCCGCTAAAACGTGTTTCCAGTACACGACAGAATGACGTCACGCGCTAATACAGATGACCGACAGTCTCATCTGCCCAAATTTAACAGCCTACATTTACGTGACGACATCAATGTTTATGGTTATTATACGGTCACAATATTGCTTAGGCAGTTACTGAGATTATATTTATATTTTAATCTGTGTAATACTCTTTTTTGGATTTATTATTGTTAGCTAGAATGCAAACGTTCATTGACATTGCAACTGCAGAAACTTTACATACTGGAGTAAAATCCAGTCAATCAGTCAACACACAAGCTAATTAAAAAATGTTGTCATGCAGTGTGGCATAAGCTACTAGCGGAATTGTAGCTAGGATATTATGCACGTAGCTGCATTGTATAAACGTTCACCTTACACATGAAACAATACATTTGGCTTTCAGGATGAGGATATATTGGTAGCGCTGGCTACTGTAAACAAGGTAGTTCTTCATTAAAACGTGTTTATCAGCTGGTAGCACTAAGTGGCTGACTTGCAGTAGGCTATTTTGATTCTCTAAATTTAAATGATGAAACATACTCCAAACTCTCAAAGAATTATGCTCGCTTAAGGCCTGTTAGGTATGCGTTCCAGGCTTATTTGCGGAATAGCATCGGGACAAGATGAATCCATCTACAAATAGTATCTATATTAAAGCAACCGAATTCACAAACTTTTTTACTTGTAAGCCAATTAGAAAGTAGTGGGCGAATTGCCGCGTGCCGTTATAGAATAGGCCAATTAGATTCATGAGAACGAATATCTGTGTAGTTTTTGCATATAAACATTTAGCCCTTTAAATTGTTTGAGTTCATTGGGTTATGGGCAAACCGAGTTAAAGGACCCCCAAGCCACCCACCCCCTGCTTTGCGGAGGCTGCGGGGGTGTTGGTTGCGCCTCCGGCAATACCAATTCATTTATATTCAAATACAATGCAGTTGTTTTAAAATGATTCCACATATGGTATGTTATGCCTGACAATCATGCAAGGCCTAAAATCTAATTAGAATCCTAAATTGCGTTAAATGCTCTTTTTGTTTTTGCTACCCATCTAAAAGAACTACAAGTGTACAGCCACCAACATGGCTTTTGCAATTAAAGAAAACAAGGTCTATGTTGGCTTTACTGCTTCTTGTTTAGTAGTGTGTATGTTGCGTGAGAGTCTGCGAATGAGCTCAAACGTACCTTTAAACTACCTGCTTGTAAAGCTTTATTGCTGTAATTATGTACTACAGTACATAATATACTACTCCGTTAGAGTACTCTTTAATAAGCGTTGATGTTGGTAGTGGCGACAGGGTCCCTACCTGTTGTGACTCCATCCTTTGTTTTGTTGCCTATGAAAAGAACAAAAACAGTTGAAGGACAAGTTTTGCAGATCCCTTCGACTAGCAAAGCAAAGGATACGCTGTTATTCAAAACCACGAATCAAGTAACCACCTTTTAGGCTGATTAAAACCATTGTCATGCTAAACATAACACATTTCTAAGAGACATTTCAATGGAAAGTGATAAGAAAGTGCATGTTGGATAAGCTACACCTACCGACAAAGATAACACCGTCTTTTGTCATCTCAGCCGCCCCAGTCACTCCTTGCTTCGTCATTTCTGCCGCTGCCACGACCCCATCCTTGGCTTTTGAGAATCCTTTCATTAGTGCGTCCATGACTGCCCAAATTACACAGCTATAGCTGTGGGGATTTCAAAACCGTCAATGCAATCTGCGCCCTGAAGAACTTGGTAACCTGTGCCGATACGTTGTGAGGAGAAGGTAAGGGTTTAGCAGAACTGCCACCGCCCACCTTTCTATTTCTTTATAGGCATATCTGTCCTGTTCATCCGGTTTAAAAATTGCTTTCACAAAGGCTACATAACAGAATGATAATTAGTTAGACTTGGCAATGCAGGTGATCTGGAGAAAACATTTTACAGAAGGCGTCTTCTTACCATTCATACAACGACACCAAATGTCACCTACTTTAATTATAAATAATTGCGATATGTTCCATTTTACTGAAAATAATATAAAACCCTATTAAAACCTGTTTAGTTTGAAAAAAGAATACAAATGAAAGGTAACCTATTCCTCATGATTGAAAAAAATTGTATTAGATTTGTTACAAACCTGTGGCTTGTTAGCGCACCTGTTAGTTGGCTTTCAACTTCCCCTTTCGACGCTGAAATTCTAATTGTAAATACAGCTGTTCTGTCCAAGCGGTCGAGTAAACGTGTCGCCTGGTCGTGTAGAACGATTTTGATGTCCGAACCAATATCCAAGCTACTACTTTCCGATTTCGAAGCGAACAGACTGCGCGCGTAACCCCGTGGTGCTGATGCTGCGTGAGCTCAAGACAGAATGGCTGCTTTACCGTCTGCATCTCGCCACCTGGTGCGCCCCCACAAATCATCCTCCACTCTCCACAGTCCATTTTAACCCTTCGATACACAAACGTATTTTGGGCTGTGATTTTGGCAAAGAAAAAAATCTATTTCATCACTGTTGTATAAACGTGATATTTAAATACAAATATATTGCTGTCGTTGACAGACAACCTATGTGCAATTTGCAGACATTGAATCGCAATTGCACTGTACCAAATGTTTAAAGATAATATGTCATATACTGAAGAGTGCCTGTAGAAAATCAGTCTAAACATCCTTGCAATGATTACACATACAGAGTAATGTCATTGTAGGCTCCCAAATGACAAAAGTTTATATTAAGTTAAACTTTGACTGAGCCAAATAACTTGTTGGCTTTGCAACAGAGTGTGATGAAGTGTGATGACCAAAGAATGTCCCCGGATCGAATTTGCCTAATTTGTAAGATAACACAATAGATATGATCAGACTACACATTGTTATAAATGCAAAAAATCCCTAGGTTAAACAGACCTACAATAGCCTACTTTCAATTGGGTATACAGCGGGTGAAATAAGTATTGAACATGTCACAATTGTTCTCTCTAAATATATTTCCAAAGGTGCTATTGACATGACATTTTAAAAACAACATATTTGTTTTGGTTTCTTTGTATGTATGGATTACTTGGGTTGTTACCAATATCTGGTAGAAATTCCATGTCAATAGCACCTTTGGAAATATATTTAGTGAGACAAATTGTGACGTTTTCAATACTTATTTCACCCGCTGTAGGTGACAGTGGATGTTGGATTGGTGGCACGCATCATGGAAGAGGATAATGAATGGCCAGAGGAAAACAGAGCGGTAAACAGATGTCGTCACACACTGTGGTTACGAATAGCATCCTCGTGTTTGCTTATCCATGTTCCTCTCCCTTTCTTCTATCTCCACCCACCACCCACCCCTGTTTAGCTGCCATTTCCTCCCATGTCCCCTCACCCATACTCCGCCACTTCCAGTGAACCGCCCTGAGGTTCCATTTGGAGTCTCTCTCTCTATCTCCCTCTCTCCATATCTTTCTCTTCCTTTCTCTATCTTTTTCAAGGGGATAGTTACAGCAATTCCCACTGAAATCTACGGACATCAGGATACAAGTTAAAGCAATGTTGTTATATTTTTGAGACAGTTATTACCATACATTTGCTTTAATCTTAACCTGATGCACTGTATGTTCATTCCCATTTTGTCATAGTTATAAAATTCTAAAACAATGACTAGAAAGACACTGTGCCAGAAACCATGGAAATAAAGTACTACTTTATTGTGGCAGCAAACATTGTGGAAGCATGGCCAATCAAATCTTCTAAGCAGCCACGAATTTCAAGCACTGTTGGGAACAACAGCTGGCCTATGTAATCAATCTCGCTAAACTTTAGTGGTGGTAGAGCGGGTTTTAGTGCCTAGCCTGGCTTGTGCCACCTCTGACTGCTGAAGTATTGTAATATATCAACCATATAGGATTATAAGATTAGCTCATGAACAATATTTTCTAGATCCAGCAACTTGAAAAACGTGGGTTGACATCATACAGGGATCGCGTACACTTGAGATAAAATAATGAGAGTGGTTAGAAAGGTATTTATTATGCTTGAATAATGTGTGTTTAAGTACGTTTAATGTGCATTCTACAATATCTAATCTCATGTCTTGTTCTCAGCTTTCTTCTGTGTCTTGAGGCTTTGTCTAGGGACCAGATGAGGAATTTGTCAGAGCATCAGTCAGTGTGACCAAAAATAGACCCAAATATACTGGCCCTTATGGACTACGTTGTTGCATGGGTTTCAATCTAGGGTCAACCGTTAACCTATGTAAAGCAACAGGTTTAGCGTGTTTGCGAGAAACAATTTTTTGAATATATATTCTATGTAGGTCAAACATAAAACCAAACATGGTCTAAAGTAATTTTATGCAACGTGGATCCATTGGGAATTGAAAGGATATGAGAAAGTATCTAGATGCAGGCAATACTTTGATGAGTTTGTAAATAGAAAAGTTCCCCTTTTCTCTTGTTTTAAGTTTTTCATACCATAATTAAATGTAATTTCTTTGATATGTAATAACGTTTTCCACATTTTCCACGTGTAATTAACTAATTAAGTTAATTAAGGTTCTTTGCATCCTTTGATTATCCTTGAGATACTGGAGTCCAGCTATGGGACATGTTATTGATTGGACATGAGTTAGGATCACAGTGGGCTCCATCCTTATGAAATGGATGACATTTGGAGCCCCCAGACTTGTCCTACAGCTGGCTGTCAAGCCAAACTAAGTAACTGGGCACAAAGACGAATCTGGCTGCTCCTCTTGCCCCCCCGATTGTCCCAGTCCTAGTCATGCAACTGAATTGGATTTTGTCCTATCGACTTCGAACACTGATGTTTTAACAATCACTTTGTGACACGGCTGATGTAAAAAAGGCTTTATAAAATAAATTGGATTGATTGAAAAGACCTTGGTCAGAAAGGTGACCAAGAACCAAAAGACCACTCTAATGGAGCTTCAGTGTTTCTCTGCAATGATAAAAGAACCTGACAGACAAACAACATACTCTGCAGTGCTCCACCATCCAACAAGCCTTAATGCTAGAGTGGCTAGAGGGATGAGGAAAAACAAACATCTAACTATTAAGATTGAATGCTCTGTGCAATGTCTGCCGAAAACAAGGTAATGCTCATCATAGGGAAGTCATTATGCTCCTTGATAAGTAGAGTGCCACAGTTCCTTGATGCGGCTCATCCAATCTGATCAAGTTTGATGAAGTTTACAAGGAAGAATGAGGAAACTGCTCAAATCCTAGTGAGCCAAGCCAGTAGAGGCATACAGTGGAGAAAGAAAATATTTGATCCCCTGCTGATTTTGTATGTTTTCCCACTGACAAAAAAGTGATCAGTCTATAATTTTAATGGTAGGTCTATTTAAACAGTGAGAGACAGAATAATCACAAATTTCAAATAAGTAAGAAATTGATTTGCATTGTACTCAGTAAAATAAGTATTTGATCCCTTTGCAAAACCTGAGTTAGTACTTGATGGCAAAACCCTTATTGGCAATCACAGAGGTCAGACGTTTCTTGTAGTTGACCACCAGGTTTGCCCACATCTCAGGAGGGATTGTGTCCCACTCCTATTTGCATATTCTTTCCAAGTCATTAAGGTTTCGAGGCTGACGTTTGGCATCTCAAACCTTTAGCTCCCTCCACAGATTTTCTATGGGATTAAGGTCTGGAGACTGGTTAGGCCAGTCACGACCCATTTTCAATGCCCTGGCTGAACGAAGGAGGTTCTCACCCAAGATTTGCTGGTACATGGCCCCATCCATCAACCCTTTAATGCGGAAAAACACCCCCAGAGCATAATGTTTCCACCACCATGTTTGACGGTGGGGATGGTGTTCTTGGGGTCATAGGCAGCATTCCTCCTCCTTCAAACATGGCAAGTTAAATTGATGTCAAATAGCTCGATTTTGGTCTCATCCGACCACAACACTTTTACTCAGTTCTCTTTTGAATCATTCAGATGTTCATTGGCAAACCTCAGACGAGCATGGTCCCTCAGATCAAATAGCAACACTTTCTTTATATTCATTTCAAAGTTGATACCATGACACATCAGCCACTCGTGAACTTGGTTTCCAAAAGTTAACAGCTACTGGACAGTACCAAAAGAGATGCTCCACTGTTTGTGATTCCTCCTGAAAATGTCTACACAATGCAGATTGCTCAATTTCATATATGCTGAGCATATTCTTTGTTGCCAGAATTCTAAATAACAACTTATATTGAAAAAAACTGTAATGACCCATCAAATGTTGTCTTATATACAGCACCATACACCTGATTCCATGTAAGTGAAAAATCAAACATATCCTCCAAGATGCTTTGAATTTTATAAGGTTTTGCAGTCAAACTTTTTATAGTCAGGTGGAACAGATTGAACAGGGAGAGTGCTCCTAATCTCAGCTCATTACATGTATGAAAGACACCTGGGAGCCAGAAAACCTGCTAATGGATAGGGGATCAAATACTTATTTCACTGAGTAAAATGCAAATCAATGAATAACTTATTTGAAATGCGTTTTTCTGGATGTCTTTTTTGTTATTCTGTCTCTCACTGTTCAAATAACCATTTGAATTATCGACTGATCAGTTCTTCGTCAGTGGGCAAATTGTCAGAGGTGTGTTAGGAAGTGGACCAAAACGCAGGCGATTGGCTACAGATGCTCTTTATTCTCCTTCGGGGATACTAAATCGTATAGCGTATTGAGTACGACCATATACACATAACATGAACAATCACGGACACAGAGACAAGACACACAGGGGATTAAGTAGCCAACTACATTAGATGCATCTGGCGGGTAATCAGGAAGGGTGCGTTCACGAGACATGGGAAAACTGCACATACGAGTACGATGGCATCTAAAAGGCCGGCGACGTCGAACGCCGGGGCGCCACACGATACGGAGAAGGCACGGCAGCAAGAGGCGCCGTGACACAAATGTACAAAATCAGCAGGGGATCACATACTTTTTTCCTCTACTGTATATTGTCTACAACCATTCCTTCATTTTGCATCATTTAGAATGTACTAGAAATCATAAAACATTGCACCCTATTTCCTATATAGTGCACTATGTGTTTGGTTGGGCCCAATGCATTTAGGATGCCGAAATAGATCTATAGAACAACAAAGTACTTAATATACTATAATTCACTGTAACAACAATTAATGAGTCACTTAGTTCTGGCTCCAATACAAAAATGTAATTGTGGTGTTTAGACATTATTTGCTTACTTAGCTGCTAGAGCGATTATCTTGCTCTGTTTAACGAGCATCGCTACACAGTTTACAAATGTGAATTTTTGAGCACATTGCTGTTCACATATTTCCCTCATAGAGAACCACAACTATTCTGTGTATTTACCTTATGTTAATTTCCAGCTAGCAAGGAACTCTCTAATGGCAAAAAATATTCATTCTTTTTACGTTCTTCTCATAGCAGACTGGAAAAGAAAAAAAAACTGCTATCCATGCATTGTTTGGCTGTGTGTGTGTACAGGAGAGATTCAATGCACCCGATGCTACATCATGCTGTTAGTCAGAACAATTAGACCTTTGTAATCACTCATCTCCAGCAGTTGATAGCCAGATTATTCCTGTTTGTGTGTGCGTGTGTGTTTGTGCAAGACACAATGAGCCACCAGCACCAGATGCAGAACAACAACAGCAAGAAACACCACCAATTAACTCCAGATGGATTTGACTCATACTAGTACTGACCACTTGTTTTGTTTTGTGGTTTCAAAAGACCTACATTGAGAAGTCTTGTTGTCCAGGCTTGGACAGATCAGAGGAGAAGCAGAAGGCTTACATCCAAACAAATTACACCAGAAATGGGTCACTTGTAATTAGGTTGGAGTGTTTTTGTATTTTTTAAAAGATGTAGTCGGGCTCTACTCAACAGTGAAAGAGAAAGAGAGACAGAAAGAAAATGCAACAAACACAAAGAGAGAAAGTAGAAGAAAAAGAAAGTAAAGAACTGAAAGAGACATGGGAGAGAGAAAGCAAGAGAGTGAATTTGCTGCTCACACCTCACCTTATGTGTTCTGAAACAAACAAATAAACTGAAATCTCCCGTTGCATTATTTAACATGATGCTTCTAATGTATGCCATGGTCTCATACATATTCAGTGGCTTGAAATGAAACAGTATGACAGTATATTCATTCTGCCTCCTCTGAATTTATGGTTTTCAGTAATAATACTGCTTGAAATTTACTTTAATTCCAGTTTGTGTGCTATCGTGTGTGTTTGCCTGTGTCATGGTCGGGACGTGCATGTGTGTCTGTGCATTTACTGATGTTTACCGCAACATATTAATTCCTTTGTTTTACCCATGAATGCTGATTGGCTTAACGCTGTGGTTAATCAGACTGTATAACACAAGACATAGGATTGCTTTCTACAGTTCTAACTTCCAGTTTATAAGAGCAATAAGGGTTTTTGGGGATTTGCCATAAATATTCATTATACTACAGCTTAGGCCTGTATCCAGGCACCCTGCAATATGTTGTGCCTAAGAACCATCATTAGTCAAGCTATGTTGAACATATACCATACCACCTTACCAAGATACAGTTTCGGGCACTTTTTAACGCTGAATGTGAGAAAGAAGATAAAGGAGACAGATTCAAACCCATACAGATCCACCACACTGTTTTTAGAGATATGAAATCCATCAAGTAATGTGTAAAGTAGAGAATATGCAATGTTAACAGAATCCTTACATTGGACAAGATTCTGGACTGGGGTGTGGTAAACAGGATTTATGACACTCATCGCATAAAAGGTTTGTCTGCATCTTTAATCTTTTTCACAAACCTCTTGACAATATATATATATTTCTGCTCACATGTCGTTGATGTCATTCATGTAGTATAAACACTAACATGCCACGACAATCAAACAATCAGTACTCAGGATTCAAAGAAATCACTTTCTAATCCATTATTGTTTAGCCTCCAAACATTTCTCTGGACCCCCCCCCCCTCAGCTTATTGCCAAAATGGAGTGAAAACCAATGATTTGTTCTTTAGACAGTGTGATGGCGTGGCTTTGTTGTAGGAGCGGGGGCACTGCAGGAATGTAACCACTTCGTAATTTTATAGTTTGAGTAATGCAATGACTTACGTTCCAAGCTCAGTATTAAGCAATAACAAACCAGAGAAAGTAAGAAACTTGTTTGTTTGAATTATACCAGAGTGCCTCCCAGCCTCAAAACAATTCAGACTTGCGAATGTACTGCCATAGAATATATAATTAGAAGTATTGCAAAGATAGCTGATGGGGAGAAATAAAACATGAAGAAAGGATAATTAACTTATCGGTTAGTGACAGAGAACAAGTTATTATGTTATTATGTGGAGAGACATCCAACATGACAAGACATTGAACTGTTCTACACGCACACACAGGGTGCTAGAAGACCCTCTATCCACCCCTTTCTCTCTGCTCTCTCATTCTCCCTCGCTTTTAATTACGAAATCTTCAGTAACAATTGGTCTTCACTGAAGCTAAACAACCTGCTGTTCAGTTTGACAGGTCCTCATTAAAGATACTGTGCTTTTATTTAGCACAAAGCAGAGGACAGTTCCATTCAACATTTAGGTAACACTTAAATGAACTGGGAGACTTCAAAATGGGTGCACACGCTTTTACCTGATCAGACAGTCTAGTAGTAAGAGAAAGAAATGTAATGATGGATTGTACATTTTATTCTCTGAAGCAGGGTTCTTCAAATGTTTCTCTACAAGGTGCCAAGACATCTTTCTGTTCATCCTGAAAAATAACTGTGCACAACCGTGTCATAGGTCTTAAACAATATGCGAGAGGAACAGTTCAAAAATAAGATGCAGAAATCGCTTGGGTTGAGAGTGAATGCAACAAGTACTTGTGCCTTTATCAGATCTGTACCCGTGCATCTCACATCAACAGTGTGCAATTAAAATGCACGTTTTGAAGTCTGGGATTAAATGTGGTCCACATCTGCAGCTGCTGCTGCATGTGTTTGACTCTCTCCCTTTTCAGCTAAACAACTTGCACTCTTTTCCTGCTGCCTATAATAAAAACGTTGATCAAAATATGTAAAACCACAGATATTGTGTGCTTTTCTTTTCTGCATTGGAAGGGTGATGTTCATGGTGTACGTTTGGCAATGATCTCATCTGGTGATACAGTGGCACCTACTGGATTTCATCTAGTTGCTCGGATCTTCTCTCGTGGACAAGAAATGGTGCCTTTGTCAAAGGCTATTATAATAATATTATGAGCTGCATGTGATAGTTCCACTCTCTGGAACACTTCTGAGCAACCAAAATCATACAGAAGGACAGTTTTAATCCAGTTCAGTTTATTATTCTTTACTGGATTACCATGGTGTGAGTCACATCCTACCCCTACTGGCTCCTTTGGCTAACATCCCATTCGGCTGGGCAACACATGAATCATCACTGGGCACTTGGCTTTAAGGAGTGGGGGACAATTATTAGTCATTACTAAGGCGTTGGTTGGCGTTCTTTATAATCCACCAGTGGGTGAAGTGGGTGCAGCTATACCCTGAACAATACCGAGACGGGAGTGAGAAGTGTGAAAGTGGTACAAGTTCCGTGATTCCGTCCAAAAAGCGCCAAGCGAAAAGCATGGAGAGGAGAGGGTTGAGAAAAATGGAGAGGGGGAACTAGGGTGGACTGTTGAGTTTCTGTTAAACATTGGACTTCACAGAATAATATTTTGTTAATGGGAACTTCAGAGTTTATGAACACCAAGTGGATGTTTTATGTGAAATGGTCACAAACATTTCGTAGAGGGTTCAACTGAAAATTTGCTTCTGTTCATTTAGTAACACAGCCCCACCCTAAACTACTTCATGCCCCCATTGTTGGCAGGGAGAATATTTTGGCAGTTTGAATGTTGATATCCTGCAAGTCAGCACATTTTTCTAGGGGGCAGATAGACAACTCTAGTAGTTTAAAGCATCCTCCCTTCAATTCAATATTATTTTACATCATGGCCATTCTGTGTCTGGATTGAGGGCTTCTGTCCGCCAGTTTACTGAAGGGGCTCCAATGTTTTTTTATTTATAGTGAATGGAGAGTGGAGTAAGAACTGGATTAAATCTGCAAGATTCCTTTGTAAAGATAATTGTATTTGTATTAATATAGACTGAATTTACCGATTTAAAATCAACAGATTATTAATGATCTTTGTATTTAATTTGAAATGTATGTTACATTTTAAATGGAAATCTGTGGCCAAGTGAAATCATACTGTTTTCCACTAGAGGGCAGCCAGAGATCCCAAATATATTAATCCTGCGTTCAAAACCATTGACTTATCAGAATATGACTTTCTGGTTTTGTAGATTTGACTATACAGCAACACCAAGTTTCCTGATCACGACTTGCTAAACAAACAAATTCCACAAAACCAAACTGGCTGAATTTACGGAATTCATCTGGAAAGAAAAACTAATTGGAACTATATGATCAGTCCTACACCTGTCTTACGAATTCCCAGAGCTTATAACCATAAACCCTCATGCTTTATATTCAGATTTTATATATATGCCATGTGGGACCATATTACCTGTTACACGCTGACTACATGCTGATTCATATCCAGCAGCTGCAGTGATCTGTCTTTCAGTGGACTCTACCTCCCAAAACCCCAAGAACCACGACCGACAAGGGGTTGGGTGGTTTGAGGAAGAGGATGGGTGCGGTGATGGAAGGGAAGGATCCAGTGCCCTTTACCCCCTTCATCTGATCTAGTGAACAGGTCTGTTATAGTGGTTTCATCTGGTTTCTTCATTAATGTGGTGTGAAACAAGTGGGTTTTTAGTCTCCTAATGCAACTGATTATATAGGAGTGGATAGGTTTTGTTGGTGAAAATAACTGAATTAGAGGAACCGGTTATGCGGCTCAAGTATTGACTTACTACCATTTACAGTCAAGGAATTCAACAGGTGGCCTAATCCAGCCCAAGTAAATCCCACCCACACTGGAGTGGTAACGAACACAATGGTACAGATGCTCACTTATTAGGGTAGGCAAATCCTCAGGCTTCGCCTCTGGTTTTGGCCCTTAGGTCAGTAACGTTTTTCTGAGTAAAGGTAGGGCAATTTTTAGGACACAATTATGGCTTCATGTCAACCGGTCTGCAGCTACCTTGTAAATAAAAACATGCTGTGAGGCACATCTTTCGGGCCTGTACTCATACATGTTCTCAGGGTAGAACCGTAATTCTAAAAACCATGTAATCTCGATCAAAAAGACAACCTTGATCACAGACCAGCACTTTCTCTGATTCTCAAGCCTTGGTCCCTTATCTGTTCCAAGTTCAGTTGGACGTCTCATTATATTCCATCTACAACGCATGGTTCAAAGTTGAATGTATATTTTGTGTCAGCTCTGGACGCCAGCCAATAGCTTAGTTTACCTCTTAATTCTTCACAGTGACAGGTGAAAAGGGGAAAACCATGGCAACAGGACATGGAAGAAGTGCACTTTGTGAACATCTATTTTACGGTTTCATTGTCTTCCTTTGCTCGGGGGGCGTTGTCATTCTTAAAGAGGAAAGACATTGTATGGTCCTGCTGAGACCCATTGATGCTTTTTAAATTAGTATTGTTTATCTGTTATAACACCATACGGTAGTTGGGGAATTAGGGTCAAAGTTGTTGTTTTTTGTATTTAATGCTTTATTAGATAGAGGAGATGTAAAATAACAGTTGGTCAGATTCAAACCGATGCTGCAGCAATATATAAACACTAGAGAAAGTGACGGTATTCTATAAATGAATTTAAAGCAAATCATTCAAGGTGGATTTGGATAACTAATGTACTGTATCTCTTGATTACTGTTTATTGACCGTAATAACTATTATGTCTGATATCCTTGTTAATAGTTTTACAAAAAGAGATAAGCTAAAAGTATGATAAAGCATGTTTATTTTCTTTTGTCTTCTCAGGCATTTCATGTTCCCTTCACAGAGATAATGGAAAAAGATGAAGCACAGTTTGTTGCTGAAGGAGTTGTTTGTCGGATCTGAACCCATGCTGTGTGAGTACATATATGTGTACCAGAGACAGCCTATTTAGGCGACTGGATAAGCATGATCTAAAAGCATCATGATTTGATTGTGCTGTGATATACATGAATAGTCAAGAGTAAATTAAAGCTAGATAATCACGTTGAGTAATTTCTATTTACATGATTGAGATGGCTAAGCATTGACACAGTACATTTGTCAACACTTATTGTTGAATACAGATAGGGAAGGACTGACATGCCAGTGTTTTAAAAACATGACTGATTAGCACAAGTTCATTTTCGTTTTTTATTATTTATGTTGTAAAGGACATGAAATACAAAACATTTTAGGCATTTTAAAAAGTTTCAAAAGAATTTTATTTACAAATGTACAAAATGTGAGATTATATTACATATTTTGACTATAAACAAACTTTGTTCAGAGTTACTAATTTCTTAAAAAACATTTTTATCCTATAACATTATTGCACTTTGCAACCACAGTGCTTTCAGATCCATCACCAATGAGGAGCAAAGTATTCACCTGATTAAATTCAAATTCTGGAAAAAACATCTACAAGAAACATACAAAACAAACGTATGGCACTTTGATGTTTTTTGTATCCGTTTTTCAATTCTTTTTTCTTTTTATTCTTTGGTACCTTTTAAAATATAAAGTCTTTGAGCACCATTCTGTAACATATAAATTAATTTGTACCTGAAATGAATGGCTTGGAAGTAGAGTAATATAAATATACTTTTTTAATACAGAATGTTGAACATAATAACCTTGACACAAAGACAAATGCTATGTTACTGATAGTACAGATAAAAGGCCACTTACGATGTGTTCCAGTATGTCTTTTTAAATGTTTGTCTGAGCTTCTTGTTTCCTGATTACTAATACCTTTCCAGTCATACGTTGGCACCTGGTCCTCCAAGTTTTGTTGATAAAAAGACAATAAATTCCAGTTTTGTCCCACAAATACGTTTTTTCTGAGAGTGCTGGTATATTGTTAGACTGCGAACACATTGATGGATGATAAACAGTCTTTAATCAAAGGCTTTGACCCTTGTTGATTGTAACACTCTTTGCCGTGAATCACAGCTTGTCTTGATAATGGCTAGAAGGCAATGTTTGTATGGTTTTTGGTCACAAGTTCAGGTCGAGATGTGTTGTAATAATGACACTTTTGGCCCCTGGTGTCCAGTTAGTCCAGCGTCCATCTCATTGGTGTCTCTTCATGTGTAGCGCCAGGTGGTCAGATCTTGAAAAGGCCCTGTCGCACTTGGCACACTGAAACGGGCGATGCCCAGTGTGCTTCCTGTAGTGACGCGTGAGTTCGTCTGATCGGGCAAACTTCCAGCCGCAGCCCTCCCAATCACAATGATATGGCTTCTCTCCTATTGATGACACAACACACACACGGGGAGACACACGAAAACAGGCAGTTAGACATTATGTTTGTTCTCTCTGGAGTGAAAACAGACCAAACTCTTTTTTAGATCTTTACAGCAGAAAGGGGTCCGTCCTGTCCTGCAGAGCATAAAGAGGGTAAACGAATCTGAGCCTGCGGTTGTATTTGAACAGGGATCAGTATCAACCTGCTGCTGCAGTTTAAATGCCTGTTCATGACACCTGCCAACTAGGCTGCCACTTTCTTTCCCTCTATCTATCTATCTCTCCCTCTCGCTCACCATAACTACGTAGTACAATCATTTACTGCTGGCTGTACAACATCTGTTGTGCTACGGCATAGCAGTTTGGGATAGCAACAGGGAAGGTCATGATAATAGATGACTAACCAGTCTACCGCTGTGTGAAATCCATTGATATTGTTGAATACCAAATGAATGAATGAATAAGTGCAATACTCCTGTCCTATTCCTTACAGTTCCGTATCAAAACACAAGGGTAGCAATTGCTGCCTGTTATGAATGGTTCATAATCAACACATTCATTCATGTGTGCTTTTATCTTTCTATTTATTTCTCCCTCCTACAGTCTGCATATGAAATTGTGACTAAATTCGTTCCAGAAAAGCTAAAATATATTTCTCGTTTATTTGATATGAAATTCCACGTCGCGCCGTGCATCCCATCTCAGCAATGAAACATCAAAACCAAGCAAGGCTAGGAGGAAAAGTTGTCTTTTCAATTCTCCGGATATTGTAAAAACCTATCAAAACCACAATACAACGCAAAAGCAACACATGTACCAACCTGTGTGCGTTCTGTGATGTGCCTTGAGGTGGGAGCTCTTGGTGTACGTTTTCCCACAGCCGGCATAGTCGCAAGTATGCGTAGCAATTCTTTTCCTAGGCCATGAGCGCCTGCCACGTTTGGGTTTGGGCTCCTCTGGTAGACAGTCTCCTCCAGTGGACATGAGCTCTAGACGGGGTGAAGAGGGCGGAGTGATGAACATCATCGTCATCGTCATCACCTCAGAGTCGAGAGGCGGCAAGTGAAGAATGTCGTTCGGAAAAGACTCTCGGTCAAAAACACTTAGATCGAAGTTGAACTGACCTTGATAGTGCATGGGACCGGTCTGTTGTGGGAAAGGACAGTAGCCTGTGGGTGAAGTGTGGTGGTAGCCCGGCCCGGGCGGAGGGATCTGGGGGTGACTTGGCACCTGGCTGGAGGTGTGGTGGTGGCCCGGCCCGGGCGGAGGGATCTGGGGGTGACTTGGCACCTGGCTGGAGGTGTGGTGGTGGCCCGGCCCGGGCGGAGGGATCTGGGGGTGACTTGGCACCTGGCTGGAAGTGTGATGGTCCAGAGACAATGTCGAGCGGCTCGCAGTCACAGGACGCCCTCCTGAGGAAAAAACGTGGGGCTCCAGGCGGGACCTCGGACCCCCTCCGGGCTGGGAGTGAGAGCTGCCCCCCAGGTGGAGGTCCATGGGTCGGGAGATTGTGCACGTGCTGGGGTTCTCCTGCTTTATCCGGTGGCAGGCGAACGGCGGGGACGAGGAGGAGGAAGAGGAGGAGGGGTCAACGGCAGCTCCGATGCCGGCCTTGCTGCCCACAATGATGCTGTGTCCGTACTCGCCCATGTCCATAGTGGTCTTCAGCACAAACTTGCCCTGCAGGCTGGTTGGGTGCAGGTAGGCCGGGTCCAGTTCAGGCCTCATCAGCTCGGCCACGAAACCCCCGGAGGGGGAAACGTCGCTGATGTCAGGGATGGTGTACAGCAAATCGCTGTGGGCAGATTCCTGGGGCGAGGGGAGCTGGTAGGACGAATAGGAGCCAGGGGATGGAGAGAGGTTATGGGACCCGCCAGCCACCCGAGCTTCAGCCTGCTGCTGCTGTTGTAGCATGGTGTTGGACAGGATAAAGTCATAATCCAGTAGGTCGAGGTCTTCCGGTTCTTTCTTTGTCATCGCAGTGGAGATATCCTGGTCGGAGCAGCTAGTCCTCTTAAGGTGGGAGAGCTCGTCCTTCCATCTCTGGGAAAGTCAAGAAGAACTATTTAAAATTACAATAAGGAATTTATGGACACTTGAGGTCATTCTAAATTCAAGACCATGCTTTGTGCATTTGGTAAAAACGTTTTTAGGGCCAAATGGCAAAGCTCTTTAGGTTATTTTATTCTCTCAGTCTAACTTAATGTGTCAATTCTTGACTGTGATTTTTCAGATATCATTATAGAGGTATAGATAGATTAGATGATATTATAAAACATTTGGATGGGCTTCATGAAAACAAGTCAAATGGTAAGGATATTATATTGTCTTCGAATAAACCAATAATTTGTTATATAATAAAGCAATACAAAGTGCAACTGCTTTGTATATGATGTACTTATTTACAGCAACTAAATAAGATACGATCAATTCAGTGACAATGCAACAAAAAACTACTATCCCGTCTTGGTGCACGCCCATCAGTGGTGCGGTGTCCTTGAGTGCGACAATAATAAGATATAGCAGCACGAACAACTACAAGCAATGATAATGCCAAGCATTTTCATGGAAAGTCGTGATAACAAATTATCATTAAAAACGCTTTATATCCTAGGCTGTTGAGATAAATATATAAAAGTCCGTAGCTAATATGACAAACGAAAGGCCTATACACTCACCAAATTCGCATGTCCCATGGATTTATTCTTCATAGTCGGACCGCTTGCAAATGTGGATATGGATGGCAAAAGCGTCCCGCTCAGTGCCATATTATCCAATTCACTTGGTGGTTGCCTGCATGAAAAAAAAGGAAAAAATATCAGTATAAATCCTTGTCGTTTTTTCCTAAAGTATTCAATAGGATATTAGAATCCAGGCGCAATGTCTTTATTATGGCAACCCAAAATTCTTGATAGTCAAACTGAAAAAAACCCCGCACCTCATCAATAAAAGTGTAATTTGTTCCTCTTCTGTGAAATACACCGGTTGTTGTACAGCATGGGTTTCGTACTCTACACCGGTTGACAGTCCGAGATTATGTTGCGCTATACTTCACTCCAAGCCATGACTGCGGACGCAGCGAATGGAACAGGCACAATGAGAGACGAACACTGGTAACACTGATACAAATTGATCAGGAGTGAGGCGACACGCGGGGATTCCCTCGTCTCCCTAGCAATGCTGCTGCCATACAGGGACCGGAGTACAGAATGAACTGACAGTGACAGCGAAAAAGGGTTTCCTACTGCTTAAATCACCGCGGGTGGACACGCCTTCGTGTTGCCCAGCAACAGTCATGCAGTACAAGAACAACACTGCGACGCTGGTTAGGTGAAAAAAAGAAGGTGCAGCTCATGACGAAAGCAAAGAAAAAGAGAGTGAAAAAACTCTGCCCTGTCTCCTGTTTCTGTTTATATCCATACAAACAGAGCGATAGCAACGGAGAGGCCCTACACACCGTTGCCTTTTATCCAGGGCTATTGTGGAGGAACCGGATTAGTTCAAAGGATAGCTAACAGTCTAACAGTACAGGTTTTTTTTACGGTCGTGAATTAGGTTAGTATGGAAATATGGGCTAGTTGCACATCTTCACACAGGCTGTACTCCTGCAAAAGACGCAACAAGTGCTCACCTGGAATTGGGTACCCCCCTCTACAGGTTTTCCGGTGTCTGTCACTTAAGACTAACATCCTTGTGGTAGGCTGTACATACATAGCCTTTGATATCTGACATGACAGCATTTCACTAACACTTAGGCTATTCAGCATTATTCTCAAAGAAGAATTCAGCACCACATGGATTCATATGTTTTTAATGACGAACCGAATGCGTTTATTTCATTATAAAATACTATGAACTTTAAACCAAAATGCTTGCCACATTGTACTGATATGTTTAAATCGAATTCAAATTGTATTTAAAGTGCTTCTAACCAAACATATAATATAAACAATTGTAATTGATCAAGTACTAATTATTACTTTAGCTTGTAGTACATTGGTTATTATTAGCCTTATATGTTATTTTGTAGTGTGCCATGTAACAACCTAGTTCTGTGCATTGTATACAGTAGAACCATAACTTTGGCCCAATGCAGGATTGTCAAGGATTGTGAATGACAAAATAGGTAATGACAAAATTGTTAATAAAAATGTAAAAACGTGACACAATGTTTTCATTCCAAAATTACATTTTGACAGAGATGTTCATTATTAAACTACATTTCTGTAATTATGAATCAATTGTTGATCCTCATCTGATATCACCATTACAATGTGCTTGTTGTGCATTGCTTTTTGCAAATGTCCCTTATTAGAATAGGATAGCATTAACATTCCATAGAATACACATTTATCTATTTATGTATTGTCATTTATATAACATTCTACTCTAAATCAATTTATAACACATGGCATTATTTCTTTTGAACTAGTATATATGCCTGAATACTTTCTAATCTTGTTTTTGAAGTGGGTTGAGGCTGTGCAGTATTTGCTTAGAGCTGGAAGCCAACATAGACGTTGTGTTCCGTAATTAGAGATCTATCAGTACTGTATTGAGAGCAAACACTCTTTGCTCACCAATCCTGTTGCATCAGGATCTTGTCGGTTGGGCCATGTCAACAAATGTCCCATTGGTTCACCATTACCAGTGCATTTTCATCACACAACTACCATTCATTCAAGAGTAGAGAAATAAGACGATAGTTGTCAAACAACAGTTTGACTTACTTTTTTTACAATGCCACTATCAACATATTTCTATATATAGTACAGGCATAACAACATGTGATATACATGTCTATTTTATTAAACCGTCTGACTTTGTTTGTCAGAGAAAACATATTATTTCCTTCGGTTTTTGTAGACCAGTTTCCGGCAACAATGGCTCTGCCGAGAGGCCACAAGGATAGGATTTACTTTCAACTCTTTCTGAGATGGTACAATTCATTTAAAACAATAATTTCTATTTCCAAATTAACTAATGTAAATATTTGGCGGTATCCATAGGAGAAAATGTTTTGATAACAGGTAGAAAACTCTTTTTGGTTACAGACAGAACCTGAAACCTGATTCAACTTGCAACCTAACTCAAAAGGACAGCCAAATTGCCTTTTGGAAACTTTCTCTCTGTAATAGAAAATCTAGTGGAATTTTGTTATGTGCACACTATACGATCAACACTTATTTATGTAGTCAATATGGTAATGTATAAATATAATCATGTCCAGAAATAGAGGTAATGTCATTATTAACATCAATGTTAATCCCATAAACCCTACCTCAATACTGTTTTGTTTTCCATAGTTTACTTGTAGAACACCTCTGATGGTGTGTGATGTTTGCAAAACATCTTCAGTTTATAATATTATTGGTCCAGTTGATAAATAGATATGACTACCTTACCTGCAGCAGCTTTAAGTTTGTGCAATCCAATATCCTGTCATAAACCGTAATATCTTATCTTAACTCTTGCACCTAGCTCTAACTCTATCTTAACCATTATATATTCCTAATCGTAACCCTTACCACAACCAGTCCATCACAGCATTACTGCCTAAGCCTACAAAATTTTGATTAATGCCTCTCTTTACAAAACAGATAAATATAAAAATTGTACAACAATAGGTAATTATAACTACAGACCTTCTTGCACAACGTTCAGAGTCTTGGCTGTTGTCTCCAGTCAGTTTAATTGACTGTCATGGTTTCCAGCAGCATTCCATTCTCAGTTCCCTGGCAATTATACAAATCAATGCAATATCTAACATTGCAGATACTAAAATGTTTCTCTTTTAGATGATTTACAGTAATATGACATAGCATTCATACTTTCTGTTTACAAAACTTACAAGTGGTTAACTGTCTAAAGCTCAGTGAGTAATTTCCCATTTCTATCCTTTCTGAGGATACTGCACTGAGGTGGTTATATTTTCCATATCTCTGTCTGTTTTGTCACCTGAAGCAAAGTTATTATGTTTGTTTGTTTTTAACTCTATTTTTACCTGTATGTATATCATATCGACATTACTTGTTGTGTCATTTTAAGAACATGGTACTTAATCCACTAAGGGAAACGCAGTGCTCAAGTCACCAACTGTGAAAGTATAATTTACTAGATTTATCCCACATTGAAACATGTAGGAATTGATATGGTATGTACATATACAGTCCCTTTGGAGAGTATTCAGACCCTATCACTTCCAGTTAAATCATAATTTATAAAAAAAAAATCCAAACACTCTACCCACACTGACAATGCCAAAACACATTTGTATATGTTTTCAAACCTTTATTCAGGCCTTAATAGAAGTGCCTTGAGCAGTGGTTACAGCTTCAAGTCTTCTTGGGTGTGTTTTAACCAGCTTTGCACGTGTGGATATAGGCATTTTCTTCCATTCTTGCAGTTAGATCCAATGCTCTGTCAGATTGGATAAGACTGTGCACTCCAATCTTCAGGTCTCCCCAAAGATGTTTAATGTCCGAGCTTTGGACATTATCTTGGCTGTGTGCTTCAGATTTGAAATATCGTTTGTTTTCAGTACTGGGCAAAATTCATTAAATGTATGCTTTTTTTAGTTGAAAAGGAGGTAACAGATGTAGAATTAGGTAGGCCTAAAACAATTAAAAATTGTATCCTTTATTGGACAGACCAACCTAAACCACAGCAATGGCCCGGAGGTAACATCTTAAACATCGGACTAACCCTAGGCCATTACATCATATTTTATTTAATGTCAACTTGTCAACTTGCTTTTATGTTTCATTGTACATATCAACTTAAATTATTTTAAAATATATGTTGGATGTTATCATTGCATTTTTGCAACCATTTCAAAAACAAAAAAAGTAATTTAAATTACAAAAAGTTACTTTGTTAAAAAAATTTGGATCACTCAATTTTTTCCAGTCCGGACAGTGAAAGATGTGTGTAAACGATCAATGACAGGTCATTTTGGATAAAAGCTATTTTCATTGTAGTAAAGAGATTACAAAACATTTACTTCTTTCTTGTCTGCTGCTCTGGTCCACCAGTCAGTTAGGAGTCTGGCAATGAGATGCTATGTTAACCGTACAGTCAAAACATCCCACAAGGGTCTCCTTTGTCATATTTCTCGTCTCAAAACGTGCCAAATGCTTTCAGCGGTTTAGCATTGTCTTGCTGAAATAAGAAACACTTTCCCTGAAAAAGACATTGTCTGGATGGCAGAATATGTTGCTCCAATTCCAGTATATATTGTTCAGCATTAATGGTGCCTTCACAGATGTGCAAGTCACTCATGCCATGTGAACCAATGCACCCCCATACCATCCTGGATGCTGGCTTTTGAACTGGGCGCTGAAAATAAGATGGATGGTCTTTCTCCTCTTTAGTCGGAAAGATGCGGCTGTCATGTCCTGGCAATCGTTTTGTTGTTTATTGGTCTCCCCTTTTCCCTATTTAGTTTTCTGTTTTCTCTTTGTATCTTGTCTGTCTTGGTTTTGGTTATACCATGATATCCAAAAATAATACAAATGTAGATTTTTCAGATCAGTGGGCAGTTTTCCAAATCTGTCTTAAATATGCTCGGGTTCTGCAGCGGTTCTGGATGTTGTTTATACATGGTTTCTTCTTTGCGTGGTTGGGTTGCATTGCCACCTGCCAGTGCCAACTGATGGCCCACAGATCATGGCCATCAAATATTGTTTTTTTGCCTTGTCCCTTGCATACATAGGTTTCTCCAGATTCTCTGAATCCTTAAATGGTATTATGTACCATAGAGGATGAGATCCCCAAACTCTTTTAAATTCTACATTGAGAAATGTAATACTTAAATTGTTGCACTATTTGCCCATGCAGTCTTTCACAGAGTGGTGACACCTCCCCATCCTCACTTCTCACAGACCCACCCTCTCTGCAATAATATTTTAATACCCAATCATGTTATTGACCTGTTGTCAATTGACCTAATTGCAATCCCTTTCCCATCCTCAACCCATTCTCTCTGCCATGATTTTTTTTACAACCCACGACTTTTTTTCCAGTCTGTCCCAACTTTTTTGAAATGTGTGGCTTGCAAGAAATTAGGCATATATTTTTCCAGAAACAATAAAATGTCTCAGTTTCAACCTTTGATATGTTATTTTCTTACTGTTTTCGACTGAATATAGGGTTTAAATGATTTCCACATCGTTGCATTTTGTTTTTATTTCCATTTTACGTGGCGTCCAACATTTCTGGGAAACATGGTTGTAGAACAAGAGGTTCTTTATCAACAATATGGACTTGGAAGAGTGTGACAGAAACATTTGGATGTGCCGGTGTATCCCACAAAACAATCCTGTGTTTGTTTGCCATAGCTTCTGTTCATTAAACAAAAACAACTCAGTAGTTGGCTTTGGCTTCTGTCCATTATGAAAACAACAGCAATGGTCATCTCTGAAAGTGTGCAGTGTCATTATATCAATGCTGTGGTATGCAGTTCATTTGCATTGGGCCATGTTGCTCTGGCTCTGTTCGCTCTTTGAGGGCTGTCTGTTTATAGGGCCACGGCCAAGCTTCCACAGGCAGGGCCTCCGGCCTAGACCGGGCAGCCGCTCGCATCACACCGTCCCATCTGGTGGGCCTCTGCGCATAGACTAGGGGGGAGGGACAGTGGGAGTAAAAGAAAGGGGGGGAGAGTGAGTGGGAGAGAGCCAAAGAGAGGCGAGCAGAGAGAGTGCTCTTGCCGGGCCACAAGCTGTCCACCCTCTGCCTGTGCTGGGATTCCTTCTCAGCCTTAAATATGCCAGTTATTTTTAACCCGCTACGTAATGGAGCTCAAGAGCCGTCCCACTCCTTCACAATGTTTCCCTTCAGTCAGGAGGGGAAATGGATGGGAGCCACACTTCCTGGTCACATGGTGCTGTAACGGAGCCGGGGCAGGCTGCCCAGTCAGAGAAGAGGTGCTTGGCAGAGTGCCTCCACAGCCGCTCGCAACGTAACCCCTCCCCGGCGATGAGAGAGAGAAAGGCCTGAATTTCTGGGCCCCCAGACGGGGCAGGCAGGGTTTTTTTTTCACGAGCCGCTCAGACGTCAGGAAGAAAACAAAACGGCGAGCGGAGATTGGTGTTTCGTGAGTTGCGGAGAAAATGAGAGCACTCGGTAGAACACATCGGCAGACGAGAGGCTGCGTGACGTCAGCTGGTCCCCGCCAGGATTAGAAGCCTCTAAAAAGGAATCGGCAGGGCTCGCCGGTTTCCTCACCCACACAGGGCAGTACATTCAAGCTGGCTAGGGAGATACCAGGGAGGGAGCTTCCCATGAGCTCAAGTCCAAAGATGTGGCTCCCTGGGTAGTGATAGGATGACAAGATGGCAATTACCATATTCAGTCCATTAAATTATTTCTACAAATCGCATCTGAACTGATTACATCAGATTGTTTCTGAACAATTTGCCAAACAAATACCAGATTTGGGCTGACTGTGTAAATGCAGCTGATGGCACTATGGGTCTGTTCTGGTCTAAAACAACTATACTCAGGAGTGTAAATTCATATTTTTTACCCTACAAATTGGAACATCTGTCTGGCAAGTTTCTATGCATATGGAATGCACAATAGTAACAGTACATTTTATCCTGCCATACAACTGACAGGCAATAGTTGATTTCCAACCCCTTTCTCAGTATTATGTCATCCAACTATTGGTCAAGCCAGTCAGAAAAGATCACATTGAATCACAAAGAAGGCTTCGTACAACTGACTTATTTTGGTCATTCTCACAAAACTTGATTCTGATGTGCCATTTTTATATACATTTCCTTATGGTTCACCCAGATGTCAGCTTAATATTTCCTTTACAGTGGAGGAAGAAAATATTTGATCCCCTGCTGATTTTTGATGTTGGCTATCATTTTATTGGTAGGTTTATTTGAAGCACTCTTAAAGGGAGTGCTCCTAATCTCAATGTGTTACCTGTATAAAAGACACCTGAACAGATGCAATCAATCAGATTCCAAACTCTCCACCATGGCCAAGACCAAAGAGCTGATGTCAGGGACAAGATTGTAGCCCTACACAAGGCAGAAATGGGCTATAAGACCATCGCCAAGCAGCTTGGTGAGAAGTTTACAACAGTTGGTGCGATAATTCGCAAATGGAAGGAACAAAAAATAACTGTCAATCTACCTTAGTCTGGGGCTCCATGCAAGTTCTCACCTTGTGGAGTTTCAATGATCTTAAGAACGATGAGGAATCAGCCCAGAACTACACAGAAGGATCTTGTCAATGATCTAAAGGCAACTGGGACTATAGTCACCAAGAAAACAACTGGTAACACACTACGTCGTGAATAACTGAAATCCTGCAGCCCCTGCAAGGTCCCCCTGCTTAAGAAAGCACATGTACAGGCCATCTGAAGTATGCCAATGAACATCTGAATGATTCAGAGAACTGATTAGAAGTGTTGTGGTCAGATGAGACCAAAATCAACCTCTTAGGCATCAAGGAGGAGGAAAGCTGCCTATGACCCAAAGAACACACCCCCACTGTCAAACATGGATGTGGAAACATGCTTTGGGGGTGTTTTACTACTAAGTTGCCATGCCATACACCTTCAAATCTTGGGTGAGAACCTCCTTCCCTCAGCCAGGGCATTGAAACTTTGTTGTGGATGGAAATTCCAGCATGACAATGACCCAAAACACAGGGCCAAGGCAACAAAGGAAGTAGCTCAAGAAAAAGCACATTAAGGTCCTGGAGAGGCCTAGCCGATCTCCAGACCTGAATCCCATAGAAAATCTGTGGAGGGAGCTGAAAGTTCGAGTTGCCAAACATCAGCCTCGAAATCTTAATGACTTGGAGAGGATCTGCAAAGAGGAGTATGACTAAATCTTTCCTGAGATGTGTGCAAACCTGGTGGCCAACTACAAGAAATGTCTGACCTCTGTGATGCCAAACAGGTTTTGCCACCAAGTACTAAGTCATGTTTTGCAACATGTTTTTCAAATAATTATTTCACTGAGTAAAATGCAAATAAATTTAGAACTTATTAAAAATGTGTTTTTCTGGATTTCTATGTTATTCTGTCTCTCACTGTTCAAATAGACCTTCCATTAAAATTTTAGAAAGAATATCTTTGTCAGCGGGCAAACACATCGTTACTTGTTTTGATGAGTTCATATGTAATTTACCACATTTTATAATTACTCCAAGGAAGAACATTTTGTTTTTACATTGCTCCCCGAATGTATTGTACGTAACATTTAAAACAATTTTGTGGAATTAAATCAGATTTCTTCCCAATTTGAGCTTTTTAACTCTCTGTAATGTGGTTCAAGTGGGTAAAGGTATATCTTAGAAAAATCTGAAGGCAAATGTAAGTATGAAATTCACTTGAGATGATGACATCATGGTTGAATCAACTACATTTAAAATCTTATGTCCACAGACAATGTGTTTGTACGTAATAAATATTAAAGTTTAATATGTAATATAGACTGTAATATGGACTGAATTGCTTTGATTTACTAAAGCAACAACATTTGTGTTTACATTTTTTACATTGCCTTAAGACAAAACATGAATGCACTGACCATGTAATTTATTCTTGAAAATAAATACCTGTAAAAATGATGTACACAAACAATCCTACAGACTGTCTGCAGAGTTAGCACATCTCTTCTAATGTGAATATTATATCAGCATCAGGGTAGGGGAGAATTTTAACGTCATCAATGAATTACCAAAAGCACACCCCTGGTCAGTTTTCAAAGGGATAAACAGGGTGCAACCATTTTTAAGTCAACCTTAGGTATACGTAAATGTTCAAATATCTGTCAAATATGTAATGATTTGAATATGTTCCATTATACATGTAATATTTATGTGATTTCCATGAGCAGTGATTAAACAGTTCTGTGAAGTCATAGTTCAACAAACAGCCCCTGGGCATAGATCCAGATCCCAGGGCGGGCGCATGATGAAATGATGTTCAAATTCAAGCCATTGTCAGGGAAACTAAGTCATTTAGGGGCCTAAGAACACCAGTATGACATGACGTCTTAAAGCGTCTGAGCACTTTATGTGAGTATGCTTATTTTTCAGAGGCTAAGTTGAAGTCTAGGAACGGCTGGGCAAAACTGTCTCTTAATCTTCCAGCTTGTGGTTTACACAAACATATGTCCACTGTGGTTTCCCAAAACCACCTTTCCTCTCCACCACAGAGGGACTAAGATGGCTGACCTTTCTCTACCCTGTTACAAAATAGGATAATTGAAGGGAATCTATGTTGTTAGTTGAAAATGTGCCCCTTAATACAGTTTGATATTATTGGGATGGTTTTAACTGAGGACTGGATTCAATAGTTTCAGCTGTGGTTTCCAATTTCTGGTAATTGTCATTTCAGACATCTCAAAATGAAAGATTAATCTTATGAATAGAAGTTCATTTCTGCTTGGTTGTTTTTGTATGAATCAAAATAACAAAAGAGAGAATAAAACGGTAGATATAGACTTATGCATCATGAATTTACACTGGCTTTTTTGTGACTTTTGCAATGTGTGTGCACAATGCACAGAAACCTGAAAACACAGTACTGTCTTTCAGAGTTATGGTTGGGCAGATTAATGGTTTAATTTTGTTTATCTGTTACTGATTAAATTAATATTAATATTAAACATGAACTATACAGCTATGGCATACATCGTAGCTGTAGCTTTTTCTTTTCTTTACAAAAACATGTTGTAAAGGACAATTATGAGTAACAAAAGGGTTACATTTGCAGGGGCCTCTAAAATGTAACCCATTTCTTCCTTACTCAGAACTTTTCTATTCAACTTTTAGGGAAAGGACATAAAAAGGTGTAGTGGTCTCTTACTTTTTTCCAGAGCTGTATAGTTATAAATAACATAACACTTTAGAGAGCTACAAATAAAAAATATATATTATTACTTCTAACACCCTTCTAAACATGAGTGTACATTTAAGATTCAAAGTACATTTATTATTCACTTGAATTTGAAAAATGTACATGAAAAGTGTTTTCTACTGAATACCATTTAAAGCTGACAAAAATGTAAATGTAAAGCTGACAAAAATGAATAGTTATTTTAGGTTATACTGATAAGTAAAACTTGCTAAAAACCCATTTGTTCATTTGTTATTCCTGCTGAAAATAGCAACAATATACTGGAAACTACCCCTGGACATATAGCCCAGTGTAAAAATGTAATGGTGGTTTTGTGATTAGATTTGTTTGTATAATCTATTGGTTTGTTGAAATAGACCCTTAAGTGCAAAGACATGTAACCTATTTACTGTTTAAAGTAGCTGAATAGCTGAATAAATTACATTGACAAAGCAAAGCTGATTTAAAATAAACTTTGCTAAACATGCCTGCCAAGATTTAACAGTACACTACTACAGTGATGTGGAGAATTTGACTCTGTTTCTCAGTCGACCATATTGTATTAATGTAAGCATGCCTCACTTTAGAAGAAGTTACCAAGAAGTAAGGGTTTTATTTCCAGTTGAACATTTAACTGCAGGTTTTGGAACTCCAGGTCCGGAAATCAGGCCTCAGTAATTACAGCAATCACCAAATGTTTTGAAACAACCAGCATCCATCTTGGCATTAGCCGCTAGTTAATAGGTCACCTTGTTCTTAGCGCCATTAACTGTCACCATTACATTTTGACAATAACCCAAGTTTAAATCTCTGCAGTTTAGTTTAATTAATTTCAACAGGACTGGGACATGGTGATTGACTGCATATGTGGTTTTTGTATATGTATGAATACCAAGCTTGTATATGACCCTTTCTTATGGAGGGCTATGTGTGCCAATAAATCTTACATACTAATTGAAAAAGTCAAAATGATAAATGCTTTCATATTTTTATAAAACCTGCTCATTCATCACGTGTACATTGAGAAGTGAAAGACAATAACAAAGGCTATCGTTGTCTCTGTGCCATTGTGAGGTGGGACAGTCTACCAGAAACTTTTCTCATATAGTTGTAAAAAACCACTAGGAGAAAAAGCAGCATATATACACCTTCATCTACACACTTAACCCTCCTAGCCCGACAAAAATCATGGCGATACATTTCTATTCATAACTCCGGATTGCTTTTGGTTGTAGAGGAAAGAATAACAGTTGTCCGAAAAGAATAAAGTGTCGAATGTCTACTTTCGTAAAGGGAAAGCCTTCCAAATCTCGACTACAACAACACGAAAAAAATAAAATAAACACGTGTTGCATTTTGATTCATATCTCCGGAAATATTAAAGATAGAAGCCTACGGTTCTTTATAAGTTGTAGGGGAGAATCTTATGCAACGAATAACATGTCGTTTATGTATTTCTGCAAAGTAGAAGCCTTCCATATCTGGACTGAAACCTCTTAGAGGCAATTCTGGGTCGAAAAGCGCACCTGTTACATTTCTATTTAT
>JACXGK010006169.1:0-29827 GCA_016801125.1 Novumbra hubbsi
GTATCAATGACAGCGTAATATCTGATCAGGCTTGTATCAATGACAGCGTAATATCTGATCAGGCTTGTATCAATGACAGCGTAATATCTGATCAGGCTTGTATCAATGACAGCGTAATATCTGATCAGGCTTGTATCAATGACAGCGTAATATCTGATCAGGCTTGTATCAATGACAGCGTAATATCTGATCAGGCTTGGGGCATGAATAAGATGCCGTCAGGCGCATGCTTTCACTAGTACCACAGCACCCAACTTTGCTTGGAAACCCGGGTGGTAGTCTGTGGTAGTAAATAGACAATGTTGGCCTCGGGAGGTAAGTGGTCTAGGTTGAAGCCTCTGGAACACATGTACTGTGGCAGCATGGATTTGAATCAGGCCTACTGCTCTTTCAGGAAAAACTACTAAAATAATGAACAGAAAACATAAAGACCATATTAAGTACCTATTATTCCAAAGGAATAAAGTGAGAGCTGTTTTCCAAGCAGGTCCATGCTTTTTTGTAAAGGTGTTTTTGGGGTTTCCTCGGCTTGCATCATCTTAAAAACCTCTCCAAATTCAGAATTTTCCCCTGTTCCTATGACAATGCCCTATGAGACAAAACAAATGGTTACAACGATGTACCGTGGAATAATTGCCATCCATTAAGAGCCACCGAAGGGCAGCGAGCTGTCCCTCAGGCTTTCAGAAAGCAATCAGGACGGGAGGCAGTCTGCTGCCCTCTAGTGGATCACGGGACCGATTTCACTAACTGCTAAGCTATGATGAATGGATCACAGTGAAGTTGCGGTTAACCGTGATTGTTTTCGGACCGGACATTTCTACCTTCGCTTTGCCGCACCGCACCAGGGTGCCCATGAAGGCCACGTTACTGCGGGAAGTGATGTCACTGTTGGTGGGCTTGTGGAACGTGGACTTGGAACAGGGTGTCGTCTCTCCCGTTAGACTGGACTCATCCACTGATAGGTCAGTCGCCTGGGGAAGTGGTGAAAGGGTAAATAGCACACCACGGTCAAATCCTTTAGCAATGGGTTGCCTACAGCTTTATTTTTTACAGGGCACTTCTTGGATCTGTATATCACTGGGTGACATCAATTCCATAGTGTGTGTGTGTGTGTGCCTTCAGAAATTATTCAGACCACTTCACTTCAATATTTTCTTGAATTATATACTTAATATATAATTTGTTATATATTTTTAAATATCAATCTACACACAACACACCATACTGACCAAGCACATTTTTATTTATTTGAGAAGATTAAATCTTATGTTACATAGATTTTCATAACGTGAATCAGTATGGTTAAAGAGCCTTTCGGTTGTGATTAAAGCTTTCTTGGATAAGCATCTACCAGTTTTGTAAACCAGGATATGGGCAGTTATTCTTATTCTACAATGTACATCCTCTTAAGCCCTTTCAGACTGGATGGGGAGCATCCGTGAACAGCAATTTTGTCTCATCTGCTTATACCTCCAAGTGCATCAGATTTTGTCCCGAGGATCAACGTCAGGACTCTACCAAACCAAAAGCCCTGGGTTAATGATAATGTCCATATACAGAGAACTGTCCTCGGAGCCTGTAGCTATGGGGAACTGGAGGACACGATATGACCTACAGAGGGCTATCAGAGATGCAGAGAAAGACTACAGGTATAAGTTGGAGTCTAAATACCACAGCTCCGACCCCAGACCCAGTGTTGTGGGCCGCAACACATCACAGACTTCAAATGGAGGACTAGCAGTGATCCCCATTCCACCACCTCTCTCCTGGACAAGCTCACCATCATTCTATGCCCAGTTTGGAGCCACCAACACAATTCCTTCTGTGAGGCTGGCTGGACCAAGACGACCGTACGCTGTCCCAAGCCATGGCAGATGTGAGGAGAGCTTTTAGAAAAGCGATCCCTTGGAACTCACCAGGGCCCGCTGGCATTCCAGGCGGTGTCCTCAGGGCGCATGCTGACCAGCTAGCAGAGGTACTCACCCTCTCCCCGAATCAGCAGTAGCCACCCGCTTCAAGTAGACCACCATTGTCCAAAGAAACCTAGCATGGCCTGTCTGAAAGACAGTGGACCACACAGCCCCGACAACACACGTGTGTGGACGCCTCCGCCACCCTGGGTCTCACCTCTAGCAACCATGAGACCAAATTCAGAGAAGACTTTAAGCTGAAGTGGCGAGTGGCGAACCAAGTTCCTGGGTGTGTTCATCAAAGATGACCTCACCTGGTCCAGACAAGCAGACTCGGTGGTAAAAAGAAAAAGAAAAAAACTACCCATAAGCACCTATACTTGAATACCTGCAGAGATTCAAATTTATGCATGTCCGCAAAAACGTTCACCCACTTTTACAGGTGCAACATTGAGAACATCCTCTAAGGCTGCATTACTGCCTGGTACGGCAGCTGCTCCGCTGCTGAGGATGATGAATCCAGCAGAGCCCATCACCTTCTCCCTTCTGTACAAGGCATCCACCACACAGACTGCCTTAGGAAATCACGGAGCATCATGAAAGACAACACCCACTCAGGCTATGGTGTTCATACTACTGCCGCCTGGTAGACCCTACAGAAGGATAAGGACTCGCATTTCCAGACTGCTTTTTCCCCCAGGCCATAAGGCTCCTCAACTAGCAACGCTAATCTATTGATCACATGAACACTTCATATGCTCTGGTCACTTTCTACATACATTCACTGTGTCCATTAATAAGCACTAAGAAACCTATACTCAAGATTTGTATTCATAACGTCCACATTCTCTGGAATTGCTGCTAGTCTCGATTGTTACGAATATTTTTCTATTTTAGCTTCCTATTTTTCTTAATTAGATGTCAAGGATTTCGCTGATAAATAAAATACTTTGACTACTATAAAGACCTGATTAACAGATGGCTGCAGCGATGGTTGTCCTCTGGCGGGTACTCCAAATCTCCGCATAGAAACTATGAAGCCATGTTAAAATGGTCAATGGGCTCTTAGTCATCTTAGGTTGTCTTGACGACCAGCACTAGGTAGGGTCTTGTTGGTTCCAAACTCCTTCCATTTCATCCTGACAAATTGCACGCTGCTCCTGGCAGCTATCATTATTTCAGCACTATTTGTTATAATTCTCCCAATTTATCAGGTTTCTCTTAAGCGTTAGGTTTAGAGTAGAGGTTAAGGTTATGTTTCAGAAATCCGCAGTTGATGTCAAAGGTCAGGGAAATAGGATGCTAACTGTAAATAAATGATCAGGTGTGTGTTTCCGAGTCTGCACGTAATACCTCGAAGAGCCGCAGATCAGCCGGGACTCTCTCCCCGACAGAGAGACAAACCGTGTCTCCAGGGACAAGTTCCCGAGCCAGCATGTGCTCCAGGTTTCCTTCCCGCACACTACAGAGAACAAGGGAGGCACAAACAGACAGAGACACCGTGAGAAAGAGTTTGAGGAAGAAAGAGTAAGAGGGCATATCAAAAGGTTTAGAGCAAATTATAAAGCTACTGATAAACTGTGAAAACAATAAGACACTACGCTAAAATTTAGTTTGAAAGGACCGGGGCCTTGAATTTGAAGTGCAAATCTGGCCACTCCAGATCCAGTTTGAAGTGGAAATTAAATACATCCATGGCTTTCATAACACAGAAACGTATTTAAGTATGAAACTTACATCGCAGGTAAGCTGCTTTCAAACAATTGATTGTCACTACACATGATAAATATAAGAAATCTTTACAAGAAGCATTCAAGCAAGACAGTCGTTTCTCACCAATGGCATTCGGGAGGCACAAGTTTCCCCAGCTCTTCGAGGGACTTTTCAGAGCGGTATTCCTACAAACAGAGGGCAGAGCTGACAACTGTACTTGTGTCCTTTGTTCATTTTTCCATGCCCTTCATAAATGATGGAGATGGCATGCAATTCCAATGTTCTGTCCATGGAGGGAGGTCTCTCCCACACACAGTGCTCTGTTCCACTGTTACCTACAGTGGCAGGACCTTTACACACAGACAACCTGACAATTCGAAGAGCCTTATTACACCGTCTGCACAGTATTGATCATGCCCTTTGCCAGAAGGTGATGTTGTTTATTACTGTTACTGCAACAACTGCTGACCCCAAGTCTAAATGAGTCTGAAATTATTAGAATAAAGCAATTTAGAAAAACACACCTTTACATCGTTTTCACGTCAGACATTTTTTAGTCTACAATACATTACTGATCAACCTACCGCATAGAAAACATCCACAAAAGCGACTGAGTTTGGTAGAGGTATGGAAAAATCTGCCAACTCTGTTTAAAGGTGCATGGTTAATAAACTGCGATTCAAGTTCAAAGTAACTTTGTTTCTTTGAGGGGTAAACTGGGCACTTATTAGGGACAGACCACCTAAAACAAAGACTAAATCTGAAAAACTGGCATGTTCAATCACCTCAAAAGGAAGTCCGTTATTCTTATGGTTAGTCAAGAAAAACATGAAAGGCAAACCAGGCAAATGTGCTACATATTATCTTGGTCTAAATATCTGATTTCCTGCTAAAAAGTGAATTACTCAACAGTTGAGGACGATTTAGGTGGAGGAAGGAAACTGCTAGTAGTCAGACATGAACTCGCTCTGAGAACCGTACTGTATTTAACGTGGAAAAAACGTTGGACGGTCGACGTAGATAAGGGGCTTGTCAAGTTGCTGCACAGATCTATCCCCAGACAAAAGCTCAGCATGAACTGAAACATCACATTAAGTGAGAATGTCAAATAAGGCACAATTATTTCACGGTTTACTCTCTGTGCTGACCACATGTTTGGGTGCTCCAGGAATAAGATTGGGCAGCACGGCTCTAGAAGTTTAAAAAACCCTAACACATTCAACACATGCAACAAAAAACGTGGTCTTACCTGGACAAAGGCAACTGTAACCACTATTATAATGGCCTTTCATAGTGAAACGGAGGAGAGAAAGAAAGAAAAGGAGGGAGAAAAGGAGAAAAAGGATTCAGTCATTTAGCCATGAACTCGACACAGAAAAAATAACTGCAGATTAAAGATATTCTACAACATATTTAGTGGCGCATTACAGAAAATCAAATAAAGATTAATTGCATTAATAAAAGTAGATAAAAAAAGACTTGACATGGGACACAAACATAATTTGCGGGGACCAGTGTAATCCGTTGTTCACTCATAGTATTAAAAAACATGAGAATAAATAATAGGAGATCCATACAAATGGGAGTACAACCTGTGTGTGTGTGTGTGTGTTACGTGCGTTGTCGTAGGGGCCTCTTACCACCGTGATGCTGATGGCGTCATCAAACTGCCGCATGAGCACACTGAGGACAGCGGAGGTAAGCAGCAGCATGATGAGTGGATCTTTAAACTGGGGGGGCAAGACAGGAATTAGGTCATCTTGGAGCTGTGACAGTCCACAATCAATACCATATTCCACATCTGATAGTCTGAGGGTTAGTTAGAATCTGTGGCTGTGTGCGTGTGTGAGAGAGAGACTGTTAGTGTGTATAAGTGTGACTATAACATCTAGAGCAGGGTCAAAATAAAGGCTAATTTCCAGAGAAAGCAGGAAGTCTAAACACTGGAAAATTTTAATTTTCACACAGTTTCCCAAGTCTCAATGTGATTATCCCTTTCCATGACCTCAAACCCATTTGCTACATAGACATAAAGAAGGCAATCCTCAAAACACACTACATTGACAGGGAGAGATAAGAATGACCATTTAGGGGCTAGAGAACCATGGTAATGGAAAAGCACCCAGTGGCGGATCATTTCAGAAGAGGTTTACAGCCGTATAGGAATGACAGCAACGCTGTGAGTCCAGACCAGCCCAGACAGAAACTGGCGCCCTTTATACAGGTTCAACAAGACAACACGGATGGATGATCCCATTCACAGGTGTGCAAATTTATCAACTGGCACAATTACCATACACAAATAATTTAGTTCCAGCAAATATTTTCACCTAGGGACCCACCCTTATGTACCCTTCTGAAACAACATTTAAAACAATGACACTAGAATATACGCATAGACCCAGACAACTAAACCACCCTTTTTCCGACCCTTGGTCCACCCTGGAACGTAATATATAGGCGTTTGTACCCTGGGGACACTTCTGGGCAGGACACCTTCAAACAAACACAGCACAGGGTCGTTAAGTGTTTCATGCAAAAACGTATACAATGTACATCCCCCATCACATTAGCACCACTGTCCCCACAATATATCATTGATATAATTTCCACAACTGCTTTACCCCTGGTTAGTCCATTCTAAACTATATTGACATAATCCTCTTTCACCCTTCCAGGCGAAGCAAAGTACTCATGCTAACTTGCCCTAGAACAACCATCCTGGTTCATCAGTTAGCCCTTCCAATAAATATCTAACACAGTTCTAAAATATACTGTACAAAATATTCTGTGCAAATCCTGCCCATAAAGTGCCACTATTTGCCACCCACGCACCGAGTGCCATTATTAACATGCATAGCTACGTTTTTTGTTACTGGTGTAATTCAAAAACCCAGCACCGTTCCTCCAAGTTAGTAACAAAGTTCTCTTTGTTACAAACACATGAGCAAATCTCAAAACAAAGCTACATGGAGACAGCAAACATCAAAACACACGAACTACATAGACAGAGAGACGGCAAATGTCCAACGTAATAAAAAAAAAGAAGTGTCCCTAACACCAGCTGCACTGTGAAAGTTGACAGGCCCAGACCATCATTTCTGGGGGTGCACAAATTAGCCATCTTAAGGGTGGTAATGCCAATTCTGAGTGACATTTGACTAAAGGCTTTCGGAGCCTTGGATTCCTGGCTGCTTCTGACAGAAGCTGTAGCCTCAAATACACAGAACCAAAAACTCCATGAACACTGACATCAAACGCAGGGATCCAGGGATAATTTGGTCTCTCTTGCACACAGAAATACCTGCACAACAAGTTGGGCTTGTCGAATAACATCTGGAAAAGTTCCGGATGGTGTCTTTCCCTCATAGCGTTCCCTCATAGTATATCAACAGCAGTATGTATAGTCCTTTTTTGAGGGCAATCTGACAAACCGTAATGAATGACTTCACGCCATGAGATACTAGAACTAAATCAGCAGTTACACATGAGGTGTAGCAACAGAGGTGGTTTATGCTGACGCCAAACTAATGCTTTGTGCTGCTTTCTCACTTTTGTTGCTAGAAATACCAGTGGGAAAATGAAAAACACACATACACTTGTTTGTGTGTGTAATAAAACACCAACACAAGTTACAAACTCTCGACATCTTGCAAACTGTACATGTTTTATGCTGAAACAGCCCTAAAATGTACTGCTCCAACTTTTTTACATCTGACCAAGGCATAACTTGTCTATTTATTTGTCACTGCAGTGAGGTATAATCTGCCAATCCTTTGTTAAAAAAGACACCATCACATCCTCCAACCTGATATGATAATTACAAACAGTAGTACTTGCAAAGTTCCCAGCTTCCATATTCTAATTATTTTTCATTATATTAAGAACACCTGGGCAAATACCAAATCTATTGATGATTCAAAAGGTGGGGGTTTTGGGCCCAGTGCCAAATGACGCAACGTTTGGCAAAAACGAAACACCGCCTTTGAAACAAACAAAATTCCGACCAACCGTAAAGCCAGGAGGTGTTGGCATTATGGTTTGGGGACGTATTCCTGCCCAGGGCCTGGCAAGCTTGCATCATTAATTCAACCATGAATCATATCGTACCAGAGAATTCTTGGGGCTGCAACAACGAATTGATACAATCTGAAAGAGCTGCAGCATAAAAACATATTTTGAAAGGTGGCCGAGGCCACACCTAAAGGGACGTTGCTTAAGAACAAAAAGTATGGGACCACTTTAAGAATTGAACAAAAAGTTTGTGGCAACTAACGTCAAGTTTTTCAACAACTACCCAGTGATCTACTTGTTGAGTATGTTGAGTTTGTGTCGTTGAGCTGATCCAGCTAGCTAACCATTCACAACGTTACTGATTAATTAACCAATTAAATGTCAAATTTGGTGAGTTGCATATTTCTCTAGAACAGAAAACATGGACATTAAATGCATTACAGTTTCTATTGCAATTTACATTGTCCTCTAATCAAGCTTCATGATGTACTATAAAAGCAACTATCGGCATAGAAATATATCGTATTGCACCGAGTAATCATTTTAATAATTCAGCTGACATCAATGTTTAGTGATCATTGGTGACATAGAACTGTTGGATCAGTTGTCATTTGTTACTTCTTAAACGTCAGTTAGTTAGCAGTGCCCCTTATTCCAGACCACTTTACCTTTGCGTTATATTTCGTTTTTGTTATAAATGACAGATCATAATTTTGCCTGAAGTGTCTAGTAAAAAGCCATAGATACCTTTTATGCAGAAAATGTTTTACCATATATATATATATATATATAGAACCTTTATACATCTCTATCAAAAATGGTAGTGGGCTAGCTGACATGGTATATTTAATTAGCAAAATGTACCATCCTTTTCCAGTGCCTTTACATTTGGTACTTGAGAGGATATCCTTATCCAACCGCTAGAAACGAGCATGGCAAAAAACTGAAAGACGTTAGCTAGTACCATGGAATACTTTTCAAACAGTCGTGAAAAGTTATGCAAATTTGTATTTGTTTGAGAACTACTGCCTGCATCTTGCAACAGGACAATGATGCACAATTGCTCAAAAGAAGAAATGTTGGGATATGGAATGGCCGAGTCAAAGCCCATATCTTAACCCTACTGAAATGCTCTGGGGGCTTGAAGTTGGCTGTGCACGCAAGAAAGCCCTCAAACATGACGTAGTGAAAGCAGTACTGTAAAGAAATGCGGGCAAAATGTGTCTCAGCTAAAAGACCTACGTTAAGTTATTTCAGCCAACGGGAAAAAAACTCAGCTATTGACACAAGGGGTGTATCTACTTTTTTGGACTATAAAATTGCCTATCTGAAGATTTTTGATTGCTGTATGATTGCGAGGATAGTCTCTCAGTGTAATTTGGTAAATTAGGTTACCTTTATGATTACATCATCCATATGTCCAAATATACACACAGGATTCAAGGGGTTTACTTGCTTTCCAGGAGGTGTGGTTTCACATGACTATAGTCACTCCTTTCAACCATTCAGCATTTGTACAAAGTATTTTCATTATCGTGCTAATGCTAATTAGCATCCTTTCCAACCAAAAGTAATTCTGTAGTTTGTCACTGACATACAGACTAAATGTGCCGGTGTCCGAAAGCTAATCTGTCTCTGGGGCACTCGGTTGAAAATATCAAACTATCTTGTTAAATACTAATGTACGTGTGTACATCGTGTGTGTGTGTGTGTGTGTGTGTGTATGTGTATATCAAACATATGTAGTTTGCAACAGATTAGGACTCATACAAAAAAAAAAACTAGACCATCTCTGCTACTTCAGTAACTTAGTAAGGGAGGGTCAGACGCAACTCAATGGCATGTAACTCGATAGGGGTGAGTCAACACAGGATCTGACACAAAAGCCAGGGGAGTAGTGGAATGACACCTTCCCAATTCAGAAATTAGGGGGAGGGCTGTTTATTTTTACTGTAGATAACACCTTATCTAACCTTGGAGTATGGTATTTCAAATAACAGCTTTCACAATGCCACGTAAGGCAGAGTGGCTTATTCTGTGGCAAATAGCTTTGAAAAAAGGTAAATAGAGGTTCTGTGACACAACCTCTAATGAAATTGAACATGGCAAAAAGGAAAGTGCAAAGAAAATATTGATTTGTACTACAAAATTCAGATTTTTCCAAGCGCCAACATCCAGCAACAGCTGATGAATCGCCTGAAGTATTGCATCTCATGTTGACCAACAATTATTTTTGGGGCACAGTGGGCTATCAAAAAGGGGTGAAACAAAGACGGAGAGAGAGACAGAGGGAAAGATGGATATAGGATAGAGTGCCCTTCATTCTCCCTCAGTTTTTAGGAGAAGAAAAAAAGCTTCTCAGGATGACAGCTCTATATTTATCAGACAGCTCAACACTTTGCCCCTGGCCATGGAGGTCTGAACCGAGGCAAAGCAGCCCAATTCCTGCCTCCAGTCTTCCTGCCTCATCTCTTCTGCCCACCTTTCCCGCAGTTCTCTTTCCTGCTTTCCCCTCATCTCTTTAATGTGTCCGTGACACTATTTCTACCTCCTCATATTGGTCTCCTTCTCACTCCCATTCCTTTTAGCACTCATTTCTCCCTACCTTCTCCACTGGACACTAGGAGCTTTAGTCCACGTTGAGGATACCAAGCCATCTGTAATCTGATAGAGGGCTATTTCCTGGGACTTTTCTGGCCTTACTGTAGGCTAACCGTCAGCTTCATCCAAGCACTCACGCCAAACAGTAGCCTGTACACAAAGAGAGTGAACAGGCAAGACGAAGGGCGTTCATAGTGAACTTCAGCTAGTTAACCTTGATAGATTTTTTTAATTTGTCATGGCGGTCTCAGGCGTTCTCATCCCATGAATTCCCTGCCATGAGTTGGCCTTGATAAAGACGACTACCAGGATTGTATAGATGCTGGTACTGAAGAACTACTTCAGCTAAATTGAGATCCAACACGCTTTCTCAAAACACAAAGTTTGTGGACTTCTGATCAATCGCTGTCTCAGGCATGGAAAAAAGCTCAAAAAATTTATAATGTGCGCGACCTCCCAAAAAAAAACAAACGGACGCACAGCCCCCCTAGAAAATACCCCAATTTCAAGATTGTGGCACAAATGGTGAACGGCATGGGGCAAAAAGTGGAGCTCTACATTGGCCTTTGTAATACTCATCTCTCCATGAAGTGATCTCTCATCTCTCCATGAAGTGATCTAATACCACAGTCATGCATCAAGTCTATAGCAGATCTTAGTTACCCGTTTGGCCCAGTCTTAGTTTTCATCCAAATGTATTAACCTGCCACTCACCTGGGAGATGTACTTCTTCCAGAGAGGCTCCTCCTCATTGATTTCAAACTCATTCCAGCCATGGTAGGCACGGCGACGTGTCACCTCAGTGTTGGTCAGGCCGTACTGCAGGTCAGCCTGAGGAGAGGAACATGGTGACCTATAACATTAGTTCCTGAGGAGAGGAACATGGTGACCTATAACATTAGCGTCAGATATCTATCACACGTTCATGGGATGAGATGGACTCGCCCTACTGGAAGGATCTTATTTAAAACAGTGATGTTGACAACTGTACTTTGAAACATTAATTGGTATGGAATTGACAGAAGTTCCTGCCATCTTCATCTTCACTGGGCCAGACATACCTGCAGGATACAAGTCACTTCGTTCACTGGTAGTTCGCTGGCTTTTTTTGAGGTTAATACTGGAACCATGGTCTCATCTTCACATTCGGGTTGTATTTCGGAAAGCTGCAATTACAAAGGGAAAAAACAATTATCATAAACAATTCAAACAATGGTGTAATCCTCTTTCATATACATAAAGCCATGTCAGATGGGTTGGTATCCCAAACAATGGTACCGCAGTTCTTTTAATACCACCGATTTAAGATTAAAGCCGTAGTTTAAGATCTGACTTTATTCTACCAATGCTGGTTCTGCCCGTAGAACAGATGTCCCACTAACCACCAGTGTCGGCCCAACCACATCAACACGGAGGTCAGGCCTGCCACCATGACACTAATGTTTATCAGAGGATGCTAGTAAATGGTTTCAAAAGACAAGACGTGGTTGGGAAAGGAAAGCAACCCTTTAAATGGTCTTTTTATTTTTTGTCCAGCGCGGTCGTTTCTTCCATCAGGACTATAAGACGTTGGGTGAATGCGCCATGTGCCTACTGGTTGCTGTGCAGAGCTACGGCTTCAAACTGGGGTACTGGCTAGAAAGTTAATAGAACCCCAAATGCAGACTGCAAACAAGGCTCACAGGCTCTCTAATCCAACAGCAACTGAGGTCCCGCAAAATGCAGTTCTCTGCCAAACAGACGGTCAACCAATGTTGTCACTTTGCGACAACTGAACAGTCTCCCCCCTCCAACGTCGTGCAGAGGCCAGCGAGGATGACCTTGCCTGGCACGGTAACCAAACAACGGTTCGGGTGTGAAATACAGGTTTGGATTGCACTCATCGCTACCAGTCTGCGTCTCCTCGTCCGCCAGTACAACGTACTGTTAAAGAGGTATCCAGCCAACATCCGTCGGCGAGTCTACTCCTCAAGAGCCCTGCACTTCTCCTCGTCTGGTCTCTTCACCATCGACTCTTCGAGATTTAGATGAGACGAAGCATCTTGCATAAGAGGCTGGAGAGTGTGCTGTTCGCCTGAGAGGATTCCCTTTAATGAAGAGTGACAAGGGCTTAAACCTCAGAATGGACTTGCCTTTCCTCACCTTCACTCCCTCTCTATTCCAAACCATGTCACTCACGCTCCCCTTCTCGCTAAAATAAATAATGAAAAGGTCAGATTGAAGAAACACTAGTGAAAGAGAGGAATTTGAGGGGCTGAAGGGTGTTTGCTCTCCTTGTCCTACCCCCCCCCCCCCCCACCCTTTCTTTACTACTGCCCCCACCCTCCAAGTTTTGAAAGTTTGCCGGACCTCCAGACACCAAACTGTGTAATTTCCACTGTTTAGGGTTAATCATTTCCAGGCAACTCAAATTAGATCCAGTTCAAACTACAATAATGAGGTTATGGACAGATAGGACAGAGCAAGAACAGAGAAAGTGAACAGAGAAAGAGAATAGAGGGCAGAGAGAGAACAGGGAAAAGGCTTATGCCCTGAGGAGGGAAGCATTTGGCGGCAACACGGCACACAGAGAGATAGCTGAAAACAATGACAGTTTAATAGCTAACCGCTATGCAAAGTAAATAACCAAAACAGTTTTAGTTTAAGGCTGACTATAAAAGCTAGCAGCTACTGAAGCCTGCAGCCAGCAAACATTTAGTCTAGCTATACAGTACCGATAATGAAAACAAACTACTGTATGTAAATCTATAATTACAGCAATATGTTAGTTGTCGATGCAGTACGTACATCACAATATAACCATGAACAGTTACTTAATGCTTACTATAATGTATCTATTGAAGCTTGTAGCCAGCAAAGTTTTACTCCATCCTAAACAAAACTGATTTGTTCTGTCCACGGCAAGGATCGAACCCCAGTCAACTACGTGGCAGTCCTTGTCTCTAACCACCACGCTATATCAATGGGTGATTTCCATGACACCTGTCCATGCATGTTGAGCGGTTGTACAACATTATACAGGATCACAGCAAGAAATTACCCAAAGCATCCCACTAGCTCAGGTGAAGGCAATTCTTCCTCTGTCAATTCAGTATGTGTTCTTTTGCCCATCCTAAACTTTTAATTGGTCAGTCTGAGATAAGGCTTCTTCTTTGAAACTCTGGCTAAAAGGCAAGCATCCGAGAGTCACCTCTTCACTGTTATTTTGAACACCCGCAAACATGGATGCTGAAGATACTTCAAGTAGTCTAAAGAAGGCCAGTTTTATTGCTTCTTAAATCAGTAGACAACAGGTTTTAGCTGTGCTAACACAACCGCAAAAGGGTTTTGCAAATATCAATTAGCCTTCTAAAATTATAAACTTAGATTAGTTAACACAACGCGTAACTGGAACACAGGAGTGATTGTTGCTGATAACAGGACCTTGTACGCCTATGGAGATATTAACAAAATCTATAAAAATAGATCAACCAGCCACAATAGTCATGTTGAACATTAACAACGTCTTCTCTGATCAATTTAATGTTATTTGAATGGACCAAAAAAATAGCTTTTCTCCCAAAAACAAGGACAAGTTTGACCAAACAGTAGCACCGATGGGGTAGCACCGATGGGGTAGCACCGATGGGGTAGCACCGATGGGGTAGCACCGATGGGGTAGCACCGATGGGGTAGCACCGATGGGGTAGCACCGATGGGGTAGCACCGATGGGGTAGTACAGATTGGGTGTTGGGTTCAAACAACCTGCACCTGCTCTTTGTAACCTCTAAGCCCTGGAATATTAGTTGGCACATTTTGATAGAACGCATTTAAGTGTCTGCTAATAGGAATTTCTAGTCACCAATTCTTAGGATGCTCGTGCGCTCTAATTCTAAATTACCCTCTCACCAAAACAGATGGTTGTTAAAAGGTATATTCATGAGGCTTCAATGAAAACATCATGTTAGGTGATTCCTTTGAACAACAGCCCTTGGTTAATATGATGTTCATTTTGAAGATCTTGTGAAAATTGAAAACAACATCATCATGTAAATCATTTATGAAAATAATGATCACAAACAATATTTGTTCACCATTATGATCCATCTACCGCCTCAACCTTTGTCTGCATGACAAGCTGCAATGTTGCAGATGTTGTCCGTATGACCTAAACCCCAGGGCAGAGGAGTGAGTCTTATTCACAATTCATCATTGCAAATACAAAAACATGCTTATATAGGCCAACATCAGCCCTGTCCCAAAGCATCTGGATTGTTGACGCTGGCCTACTATAAAAGCGCATCTGGAGGAACATTGTGCTCTACATGCAGTATGTACAACTCCAGTGTCACGTGGATCTCTATGTGGTGACTCGCTGTCACTCACTAACGTCAGAGCTGATTTTGTGGCGGTGTGTAAATGCTCACACACTCTACAGGCACCGGTGATGTGCAAGTTGACTGGTTTCCTGGATTCCCTTGTGGAGGTACCATGCAGCCGGGTTTAGAGTCATAAAATATTGTTTGGATATAGGGTTAGGGCTGGTGGGTTGAACACGGAACTACATTGCTTGGACTAACATTCTGTCAAAAGCATTATTAGTTATACTAAATAATCAATCCACACATTGCAAACCGTGTACAAAAAGATCACATGTTTCAAATTAAGCTCCTGAAATTCGGTAACACGTCAAAGACATACTGAGACACAGCGAAACAAACCTGTTAGACAAATCCCACAAAGCCAGTACAAAGAAAAGTAAACTAGCGCTCATACAAATCAGTCACTATGCAACTGCCTTTACCCTACGTAACCGAGGAAACAAGGATCAGCAGCCTAACTAACACATACACATCTAAATACAAAGAAAATGTTAAATTATTATATTCCGCTCCACATTTTTCTCACAGACACACACACACACACACACACCCCTAAACGGACTGCACATACCACAGGTACTTTTTCCAGGTGAGCCATTTTCATCGCAGATAAGGCTGTTGCTACCTATCAATTTAGATTTTCAGTGGCTAAATCACAGTCCAAGGAATACCTTTCTCCGTCTCTCACTAAAGTGCTGACAGAGATGATAAGTACTATAGGAGCATTGTGCTTCCTTATTATGTAGGCTATTTATACAAGGTGAACGTCCCACATGAAAGATTACACCACGACTGAACACACCTATCAACCACTCTAGAATGTCACATGGTGCAGTTAAGGTGTTGCAGTAGCTCCAGCCTATGAGGACAATCTAAAAAGGTCTAAGGTGTTTGTGGTGTTTCAACCTTGACCTTGCAGTCCTCCACACGCATACCTGTATACGGGCTGAACATTGCTGATCTGGGCACTGATAAATTGCAAAATACTGACTGTACAATAACACACAATACATGATGTCAGAGCTTAGCCTCCATGCTTTGGTGTGTGGTTATTGACGGGCAGATACTCTAAAGATAACAAGATGATGGCCAAGTTGCTCCCCGTGTTTGGGACAATGAGCTGATGTCAAAGACACGGAAAATGCTTAAATAAAGATTAAATAATGCTTTAAATTAGGATAAAATAAGGCATTATGACAAATCTGAACGGCTCAAATGATCCTACATTCATATAGTTTTTACTTTTTCTAGTTATTTAATTCAGATCACTACGATAAAAAGCCAGAAAGTCAGCCTGAGAGCATTTGACAGGGAAATATCTCTTGAAATATTTACAGTGAGACACATGTTGAAGAACATGGATAAATAGTCAACAAACGTACATGAGCTCAGACTTCAGCTCATCTGTGGCTACTGTCTGCTATGTAGTTCAAAACACTGTTGGACGGGGTAAAATAATGTTGTTTTGGTCCATGGGGTAAATCATGTTGTTCTATAGTTGACCCTAGAGTAATTACAGAGTTAAGATAACTTTAAGGATCTGAAATATATTGTTAAGTTTACAGACAAGCATCTAATGCCTTGGAAGTGTTCAGATCCCTGCACTTACTCCACATTGTGTTGCATTGCAGACTAAATGTATAATTGATTCAATTATAATAATATTCACAATAGCTCATAAGGACAAAGAGGGCAAACAGGTTTAAAAGAATTGTCCATGACAACGCATGACGAACTCAGATGGAACCTGTGTCCTTTGATCAATTCAATGGAATGGAACGTATTTAGAAAGGCACACCCCAATCTATATAACGTCCCACACTTCACAGTGCATGTCAGAGTAAAAACCAAGTCATGAAGACCTTAAAGAGTGTGTCAAGGCATCGATCTAGGGACGGTTGTGTAAATATTGCTGAGTGACCAGGAGCACTGTGGGCTGCATCAGTGTGAAATTTAAAAATGTGGAACCACCAAGTCTCTTCCTAGAGACATGTATTTTTGCTTTGTCATTATTGGCTATTGTGCCTTGAAACTTCAATAGTATGTGTGTGTGTGTGTGTGCGTGTGTGTGTGTGTGTGTGTGTGAGAGTGTGTGTGTGTTATAAAGTTTCAAATGATGTGCAAAGATGATGGTCTTCCAAACAAAACAATTTAAAATGTGACACCACGCTAGTTTCCACGACATATCTAAATACAAAAAAAGCTAGCTTTAGACACCTGAGTGTGGTAACATTTAAAATGTATAAAAAGTCAATTTTAATACAAATGCACAGTCCAAAGACAACTTTGTGTACATTCAGTAACATTAATGTTAGTGAATGTACGTAAATTGTTATATATGAATGTATGTATAATGTTACTGAATGTATAGAGAGTATCTACCCATAATCTACCCTGTGGTGTTTATACCTTTCGTCTAATTACTGCCCCATAATCTACCCAGTGGTGTCCATAATTTGGGACTAATTACTGTCCCATAATCTTCCCAGTGGTGTCCATACCTTTGGTCTAATTACGGTCCCATAATCTACCCAGTGGTGTCCATACCTTTGGTCTAATTACGGTCCCATAATCTCCAAACTGCTCACTGTCAATTGCTGTAGTGATTACTCTTTTCATATAGCCTCTTAGAATGTTTATTTTGACTTGGTCAAGAAAAATCCCCCAAAAAACTCAACACTTAAAAGAAATTGCTAGATAATCTATAAATACGCCCCAGGTCAAAATAATTGACACATTTTAAGTTAAGTAATGTTCATCAGATGAAGTAGGCTTTTTGGGTCTTCTAATGAGTATTTAACATGCTAGGTTTCTTCCAATTTCTTTATGATATTTCTCATAGCAATCTCACAAGATATCAATTAATTATATACAATAAATGTGTTACTTACAAGCAATTACAAACATACTGCCTGGGTAAAGAGCGTTAAAACTTTACTCATCTGACCAAAGATGTTTGAACTATTCTGCAGAGCTGCCGAGTCCACTGTTGACTAGATGCATATACCGGATGTATTAGTTTTTTCGTACAAGCAGACGAGACAATAAAAAGGTCCATTGGACCTGACAAGACAACTGCTAATGAGAGAAGCCTACCCGACAAGAGAGTTTTAGAAAAAGCCTACACCTACTGTAGAATGTCGATGGCTTCAGTTACAAAAATAGGTCCCTTTTCTTGTACAAGCCTATAGAAACAGGGAGAAAGTAAAATAGCAGAGATGAGATACACAGTAGCTTACTTAATGGGTAAAAATGAGCTCACACCGTGTGCAGGACAGAAACGTGAGGGCAACCAGTGATTCCCCAACGTGGTTGGCAAAGTTAGCATAGGGAGGTCCAACCAAACATTTTAGTTTCTTTCCTTGGCTGCAGAGTTGACAGTTTGCACATTCTACATATTTTGCCACGACTTATTGCATGTCCTTATTTGGACATAGGGTGAAAATAACACAGCACAATATCTTGATGGTATTTAAAAATTGGGAAATAAAGCATGAGGTAGTCTGGTATCTGGACAAAATTCCACAGCTAAAGGATGTTTGTATGCACAATGCAACATGGACCACTGGGACGCTGCCCTTAGCCATGGTATATTGGCCATAAACCACAACCCAACCCACCAGCCAGAGGTGACTTACAGATTTCATGAACACATTTCAATGTAGCTTCACTACATTTTCTACATACTTCACATCTGGTTGTTTAGGTTCACACTGCCTTTTTTTTGCCAGATTAAATAACTTTTCATCAAATGTTTTGCCATTTGGCAGCGGTGAGCAGCCACTGGTTAATGGATGTAGAGGAAACACTGGAGAAATTAATATCTTGTGCAAATGATCACCGTTTGGGGAAATGGTGTGCCACTGAATATAGTTTGGTTGAAAATAGAAAGTCGTCCATCTTAGATAGTGGACAATGTCTTCTGGCCCAGTGTAGAGAATCAATGCCTAAGGGCCGGACATAAAGGAGCACATGGTCTACTGCTGTCTGGAACCGAGGGTGGTTGGGAAGAAGAAACACAAACCCTGTCTGGTAACAGAGACGTGTCAGTCCACAAAGGAACGAAGGAAAAAAGAACATGAGAGAACAGAGGAGGGAGAGAAAAGAAAGGATGGAAGGGGTGAATTAAGGAATGTGCGGGTAAAGCGTGTAGTCCATCTGGTAAAGACATGAAACGATGCGGGGAAGGGAAGAGCAAGAGGACATTGATCCTATAGCAGTGGATGAACAAGGAAATGTCAGTAACAGCGAGGGGACGTGGTCGGAATGGGGCCCCATCACACCCCGATCTCTCCCTTCAGCAAACACACTTCAAGAGTAAACACACTGCCTCAACACGGATACAGGCCCCTCCCTGTCCTGCATCTGAACTGGAAAGGGTAACAGTCATTGGCTGTGCTACATATCCTTCTAATCACCAAAGGATATTTGATAAATTTAGCACAAAGACAGTGTGTAAAGGTCAAATTACACTACACTGTTGGCTTTCTACACCTTTCATAACCACTTAATTGTGTATACCCATCACTAAGGCAACAAGGAGTAAATTGCCTAACACTATAAATCTGTCAGATGCCATCACCCCTCTTGCAAATAAAATAAAAAAAACAACACACACATTGATAACAATGCATTGTCTAGACCAACCCCTGTATAGCCTGTAAGCCATGGGATGAGACTGGGATAAGAGGTCCAGCTACCCGGACTGTCCACATAACCATCCATTTTTGCACTAATCATGAATCCAGAGAAGAGAATATGCACATGCATAGAATGGAACCTGCACATGAGCCTGCTGTGGATATTGAAATACTCTGTGCAATTGTGGGGGCGTTATCATATTGGTACATACGCAGCCTTGATTGGCTGAAAGGGTGGCCTAGCGCCAACTCACCATTGTTACTAGATCAGTGGTCATTGGTCGATTATAATCAGATCAAGACAGTGATGTCATTATCCGTGTCAAAAGTCCCATCCTACCTGAACAGGCTAAAATTCTTATCACTTACCCAAAAAGTGAATTTTCACCTTAGCGTGACCATTGAAAATGAAACCATCATTTTTTTACCTGCACAGCCTTTATTAAACAGAGTTTTTACAACTGATCAGCATCATAATCTGATTCATTCCGTAGAAAATCTCAGAGATATTACTACCAAGAACTGATCCCCAGTGAAAGAGGCCTGTTAAATGATCCATTATTGATAAAGAACAATTCTGTTAAACTCCTGTAACTATGCAAAAATAACCCATAACAAGTGGTAAAACGATCAACTTGAATTTCACTGTAGTGGTCTGAAACGTGTTGCCATATTTAGAATCATGTCCGTCCTGGGGCTTTTGTTATTCCTCCTAACCTAGTGTTAAATGACTAGTGATAGAAAATAGCTTTAGAAAACTGATCTTCTGAGAAGGTGCACTCTTGCCTCGTACACAAAGAGCAGGAACGATCAGATGCGTCATCATAACACACCCCTGGAACTATAGACGCATGGGAGCAAAATATGAAACAATTCAAGTTGTGACAGCCAACCTAGCATGAATTCAAACAGCACACCTATAACCTCAGGCATGGCCCGCCTTTCCAATGCACACAACTTTCATCCAAACTGTGAGCGTGATTTTCACCTGTCCCACACGAGCTGACTAATCCACCAGCTCCTGTTTGTGGCCTATGTTTCAGACCTTGTGCTTGTACAAGTGATTATGTACCTTGCATTATTTGACCACATTGTTACGTAAAGTCATACAAAGACTATGGAAATTGTTTTCTTTTACTTTCACCCACCATATTTGAACAACTGTTAAAAAAAATGTTTTATATTACTTAAAAAATGTTATTAAAAAAAGTTATACAAGATATACTTCATAGAAACGTAGACTGAAGCATGACTCCTTATAATATATAGTTGTTTTGCCTATACCAAAACAAATTGAGCAAAGCTTGCAGATGTTCCGCAACCAAGAATGAAAACAATACTGAAACTGTTGCTTGCTTCGGCCAAAAACCAAATCCACAACAATAAAAACATAGCCACGAATTCAAGATTTAGATTTTTTTCTAGTTATAGAGTAGCAAACGGTTTTAGCTGAAATCTGAAAGATCAGAACTGCCAATACAACAATTGATTCAAACTCAGCCCAAAATAATTTTCTATATTTAATGTAACAATCATTTCAGCACATTCAGTAACCATGCACTTAATATTGCAGGGAATATTTCAACTGTTGACAGCTGAAAGCGTGAGACTTCCTTTAGCCTATAACTTTCATGACAGCAACATTTTACAACCAATATTCATAATAATATGATAACTTTGTGTTAGTAGCTACTGTATTAGGGTTAGGATGCTGGAAAGCATTTGGCTGAAGAGCCACAGCATGAGTGAAATGTTTACAGGTGGCCTGCATTATGGACCCGTTGTTACACAATTTCATAAATCACTAGTCACCCACCACATAGATGTATATGGCCCAATTTGGTTCCCAAACTACAGCTTAAGAAAACGTGTAAAACCATCTCAAGGCAACATCTAGAAAGACAACTTGATTTGGTTCTAAGTTAACGTTGGACATTTGTTGATTTTAGGCTCAAAAGTGCTTTTTGTCCTCTGAGCCAATCACTATTTTCAGCTGTGTATAGTAGTTTTAATTGTGGCATGGTTGCTATTGACATTATAATATCAAAATAATGCAGTATGAGTAATAACATGTAGCTAAAATAAGGACTAGGCCTAAAGGTATGGATAACATTCATTCATGCTAGGCCTTTAGCTCTAGAGTTGTTTTTATGACGACGTCTGACAGTTCCTGTTCTTGTTGTTGTTGATCAACACAATGAGTCTGCCTCCCCAACCCATCTTCCAGAAAATCTTTGTAGAATGATTAAACATTTCAAATTATATTTTTTACAATAGCACCAGTAAATTAACAAGAACACTGTACAATAAAAGTAATTACGTAATTAAGTGGTTTCACCAGTCAGCTGTAACTAAATTGTATAACCACCTTATATTTTGAATTAAGCTAATTGAAGTACTGTGAAGTGTGGCATCAAATGGATAGATCTAATATTTCCTTAGGAAGGGTTTGCCGAGTCATCCACCTTTAGCTAACAGCATGAAACGTGTTCTTTATATGTGTTGTATGAACCATAAAACTGCCTTGTTATGCACGCAAGTCAGTGCTAACGAGACCGCTCATCTGTGCTATATGCTCAGAGCAGTCCATCACAACCTAACAAAGTAGCGACAATTGTTCCAATGTACAGAGCATGTGGGGAAATGTGTGGTGGGAGATGATGGACCAGTAGACAAAGCCAAATAAGCCAAAGTATACTGTCATAGACATTGGCTAATGAAGGAACGTTGTTTGATGGAATGTTTAAAACCAATATTAATATTCCCACAGACTTGCAAATCACCATTGCATAAATCACCATTACATAGGGCTCATTCAATCCAATCCTATGGAGTTAACAGATTATTTGTTGGGGAATACTGTCAGCATGGCCGAACTGTATGCATCTCAGATATCATGTTTGAACATTAATTAGGCAGTTTCTTTCTCTAGGTCAAAGGATATGCAGTCTCCCAGTGCTTATGATATTTTATAGAAATCATATTATTTTTAACTCTGTACTATCCTTATAAAAACTGAAAATAGATCACACAATGATCACAGCATTATACATATATGAAACAGAACAGAATATGAATAGAATAAATGTGACTGAAACAGAAAAACACCACAACACGAATGAAAACACAAGTTAACCAATATAACAACCATTCAGCAACATTCTGCACCACAATGTGTAGCAAGCTAAATTAATACAAATAGCGCCCACTACCGTTGATTTAAGGTTACATTTTTGACCAGTGTGCACATGCGCAGAAATTTCGGGAATGTCTAGAAAGTTGGATGCGCGCTCCAAACCCATTAGTGTTCAAAATGTATAATAAAATGTTATTCATAAATTAACTTTGTTGTTGCATTTCACTACCAAAAATAATTGACATTGAGAACACCCCCAGTAGAAGACATCTGAGGTTACTACAGACGAAATGGGAGCTCAGAATAAGTACGAGTTTGACACTAGTCAGATGTGCCGATCAGGTGTATTTTCTCAGCGGTATTGGGTAATCTCCAAGAACCCACTTGGTTACGAACGCACCACAACATTAGCTGGCTAGCTACACTGATTTTCTCTTCTTTGCGCTAGCTAACCCCACAGCCATTGTTAAACAAAACCATTGTTAGCACATTGTTTTATAAATACAACTCACTCTCGGATACATAATATGCTTCAAACATAAGAAGAAATTCTTATAAAAAGCCGTATTCGGGAAACTTACCAGCAGCTCCCGTTTCTTCAGCATCTTCCGCGTAATCCACTGTCGCTTCTTTCTGGCCGTGTTCGAGACATAACATAAAAACCGTGATGTATTGTGGGTAAATTGTGACTGACCCTATGGTATTTTTATGATTGCAGATTCGTCAATCTCGGCTCGATTGCACTATCGAACGCGCCCATTGACGGTGGCTGGTGAGGTCAGGACGTTAAAATCTTACAGATCTTATTGGTAGACAGGTGGCTTTATTACTTTTTTCAATTCAGGAATATGGGTCAACATTTCTTTCGGTTTAAAAAAGGTTTAGATGCATAAAAAGACCCCACATATATTGCGTACCTCTCCAATACATGCAAATTTTTGAAAAACATTAATTATTTAAAATGTTACTGTAATTGAAAGGGTCCAAATATCATGTGGTGCGACCGTCAGGTAATGACTGTTTTGAAAACGTATTTGAAATTACTCTAAATTTTCTGCCCTATTTGGCATGATTTGCAAAGTGTTTTGTAATCCTGTGCATTACAAAGCAGTTGTATTTATATTTACATCATAATATACAAACAAACATTGTCCGTTAATGTCGTTAATATTTCAGGAAATATCATGTGGTGCGACCATCAACAAATGACCACTTTGGGACTTTTCTTTTGAAATCCATTTAAAGACAGGTCGTTGAATCATGTATCAGTTTGTCAAGGGCCCATGAAAGCAGCAAGCAGGTTTGTACTCTCTCTCACATTTGGAACAAAATTACCTTTTTTTAACCACTGGTATGTTGTTGCCACATTTGTATATTATGTGATATGACCTAAAAAAAAAAAAAAAAACTGTTGTTGGAAATGAAGAAATGCCTATGTTACCATTCAGTGAAAGTAGACCTGAGGAACACCATGTGCCACATTGAGGATCCCTCAAGCACTCCTGAGCCACAAAGACAACAAGACTTGAGTGGCAAGTTTGTGATTGTAACCTATGATGAGCTTCCATATGTAGGCCAGGTCCTGGAGGTTGTGTGAGTGGAAGTCCAGGTCTGCTCCATGTAGCAGTTGGGTGAAAATAACTTATTCATGTGGCCACAAACCTCAGATGTAATTTTTTACTGTAAGAAAGATGTTCATGCTGTCATCCCAGAACCTGAGCCAGCAAACTCACACTATTAAGTTAAGCAGCCAAAATTGGGCAAAGTTCAGAAATAGCTGGTATTAAAGAAAAGCCTACAGTTAACAGTTAAAAGCCTACATGTACCCCATGTAAATATTCCAGATATCTGCAACATGATGAATGTCAAATTAAATTAAATGTTTGTTTAAAACAAAGCCATGAATGTGTGCTGCACTTATAAATCTTGGTGATAAGGATAAAAAAAAAGGTTTATGAAAAATGTGTCCTGTGAAATTTTTATAAGATCTGGTTCATGTGTATTTTCGTATGGGATTGATCTTTTATTTGTTGATGTCTTTAAATAGGTTTTTTAGGTCTTTATGTCATTTGGAACGACCACTCATCATGTGGTGCGACCAATAATGGCAATCACTGTATTAAATTCAAAGTAGAATATCTAATTTCTGGGTCCTTAATATAGACAATGTGTGTTTATTAGGCTTAAAAGCCACTTGCATTTTTCCATGAAATAAGTTCAGCAGAAGTAAAAGGTCCTTATTACATGTAAAAGGGACTGGAGATGAGTTCTGATGAAACTGTCTATCTTTGTCAAATATATACTTCCAAAAATGTCTGTTTTTACTGGACTGTTTCTGTCTCCTGGTATCTCCTCCATGCTTTTAAGACTGTACTGGGAAGGACAGTAAACCTTCAGCGACGGCAGGTATGGATGTTTCATCCTGGGGGAGCAGGACTACTTGGGCAAACTGAATGGGCCGCAGGAACCACCTGATGCTACCAACTGGGACAAGCAAAATGACAAACTATATAGTCAGGATAGATTAGGAGAGCAATAGTCTGTGGCCACTACTTGCAAAACCATTAGTCGACTATACTTCTCCCTAAGTTCCCAGTGATCTTGAATGCAGCAATGTCACAGCTTTCGAGTTTCCATTTTGTTTGAAAGCGGCGTAAGGCACTGCGTAGGGATACACTGTTTTGGGGGGGGGTCAATGGATTTTACAGGAAATGTTGTTTCCCTCCGCTGGCAGCTAAAACCTGGCTGAACCTAAACAATAAGATACATTTCCACTCAACATTTGCTTATTTAATAGAGTCGTCTTAGCGAAATGCATTGAATTTGTTAGCTATCTTCCTAGTTAGCTGTTACCAGCTAGGATACCTACTGTTCTGATCAACAGCACGACGTTACGCCGCGTCTCAACCATTTGGTAAACAGTAACATTACCCTGCACTGTTATTTCGTTAACGTCACGTGCTCGGTTTTCATTGTAAGTATATCAAATATAACTACTGTATGCACTGCTTGGGTGATATTTTAGTTTTTCTGTTTTTAATAAATACACGTATGAGTGGCAATGACAGCTAGTTTAGTTATTGCGCTGTCATCTTCATAGTGTACCTCACATGATGAGGCTATGCATATGACCCTATTTTCATGGAAGAGTACCGCTAAACTAGTTTCATAGCAGCTAGTTACGGTAACTAACGATTGCATTTGTAGCTGTTGTCAGTATTCGTGAATGTTGCCTACTTTTTTAACTCACTGCTTAACAGAGGTTTAGGACCTTCTTTTTGTTACACATTTCTTAAATGTCTAGGGGGTGATCCGGCAGGCTAGATGTTTTGCTTACTTGATGCAATAGTTGAGAAAAATGTTGTATTGCTGTTTGTCCTTTTTAATATCAATCATTTGATTGTTCCTGTGTTCATCAAATCAGGGACCTGGTGAGAGCAGAGCCATGGGGAATCAGCTGGCAGGGATTGCCCCCTCCCAGATACTATCTGTTGACAGCTATTTCTCTGACATCCATGATCACGAGTATGACAAGAGCCTGGGAAGCACACGCTTCTTTAAGGTGGCCCGTGCCAAGCACAGGGAAGGTCTGGTAGTGGTGAAGGTGTTCGCTATCCAGGACCCCTCTTTGCCCCTGACCAGTTATAAGCAGGAGCTTGAGGAGCTGAAGATAAGACTACACTCCTGCCAGAACTGCCTGCCCTTCCAGAAGGCCTCTCTCACAGAAAAGGCAGCAATCCTCTTCCGTCAGTATGTCCGGGACAATCTCTACGATCGTATTAGCACGCGGCCTTTCCTCAACAACGTGGAGAAACGATGGCTAGCCTTCCAGATCCTCACTGCTGTGGACCAAGCTCACAAATCAGGTGTGAGACATGGTGACATCAAGACAGAAAACGTGATGGTGACCAGCTGGAACTGGGTGTTGCTCACAGACTTTGCCAGCTTCAAGCCAACCTTTTTACCCGAGGATAACCCGGCCGACTTTAACTACTTCTTTGACACGTCCAGACGAAGGACCTGTTACATCGCCCCGGAGAGGTTTGTCGACGGGAGTATGTTCACAACAGAGAGTGACCAGAATACGCCTCTGGTGGACCTCACCAGCAACAGCCAGAGGAGCCGGGGCGAGCTCAAACAGGCTATGGATATCTTCTCAGCTGGTAAATTTCATAGCAGAGATATGTAGCCCTACGTTGACCTTGGTAGTACTTAATCGTGTGTTATCTATTCCCCTGTCCTGTGTTTTTCAGGCTGTGTCATTGCAGAACTCTTCACAGAGGGAGTACCGCTCTTTGATCTCTCTCAACTGCTGGCGTATCGCAAAGGACACTTTCAGACAGAGCATGTACTCATGAAAATAGAGGACCGTAGCATTAGAGAGCTGGTAATGGACATTGCTTTTAATCTTCCTATGAACAAATTTTGAAAGTTGTTGTGTTTTAATGAAGGGCAGTTCCATACAAAGGTCAACCTGAGCATCAAGGTTCTTCATTATCTTTCACCAGTGTATGTAGGAAACTCTTTACCGTTTGGTCCTTATAGTTGAGATTGACCAAGTCCCAAGTAAGGCATTTCAGCCCATCATCTCTTTCGTTTTTTTTCATAGTGTTTGTTATAAAGATATGAGAGAAGCAATACAGAACCAGATTTAGTTGATTTGTCTCTAATGTTGTCGGTGTAGTTTTTTTATCTTTGGGATATTTGGAATATAAATAATGGTTGTTAAGGGGTTTCCAAATTCCAAATATGCTATGATTTATTTTGATTGGATATATCAGGCCATAACATCCAAAACACTCAATTGTCCACTTTCTGAAATTATAATGGAAGATTATGGTTTTGTATGTCATGTTTTGACATAAGACTTAAAAGTCTGTCTTTAATATGTTCAGCCTCGCCAAATAAGCTTGTCCATTTCATCCAACATGCACAATTATTATACAATTTCCAACAAGCCAATACAGAACTGTCTGTTTTTATAGGGGCAATGCTTACAATTCTGCATCTAAACACTAACAGAGCTTGTATCCTCCTTGTCTCCCCTTACTGAACAAGACGGGTATAGTACTAGCTAGTCCAGGGTGGTTGGATGGATGGATGGATATTACTGCGAGTGTCAGAAGGGTGTGGAAGAAGATTACAAGTCATTGTAAAGTGATACATGGACCGGCGAGAAGGTTTAAATGGGGAATATGTCAGTCACTCTGATGATTTTGTAGAAAAATATTATTAAAAACATTAACATAAAACATTAAATGCTAGTGTCTACTGGTTATTCATATGCTAGTTGTACTGTAGAAATTGTACATATTGTCCCTGTAAAGTTGAATTAATAGGTTGTTGGTTTATTTAGTGAGACATTAGTAAATTGGATTTTAAATGTAAAGTTCATAAATCTTGAAAAGCCCTGAAGTGACCTTTTTACAACAACTTGAGCACCAATTGCTAAGTGTGCTTACAGATCAAGTTTTTCCCCAGGTGGCCCAGATGGTACACCGGGAACCCGAAAAGCGCCTGACTGCAGAGGAGTACCTGAAGCAGCAGAGGGGTAACGCCTTCCCAGACATCTTTTACACCTTCCTGCAACCCTACATGGCCCAGTTTGCCAAGGAAACATTCCAGTCGGCGGACGAGCGTGTTCTGGTCATCCGGAAAGACCTGGACAACATCCTCCACAACCTTTGCTCTGGGGGGCCAGGTGGGTCCTCAGAGAAGCCTGAGAAAGGGGACCGCGGGACTGGCTCGGTGTCCGCCAAGGAGGAGCAGGGCCTGGTGGTGCTGGTATCGGTCATCACCTCCTGCCTCCAGACGCTGCGCTCCTGCGACTCCAAACTGGCGGCCCTGGAGCTCGTGCTGCACCTGGCGGGCCGCCTGAGCGTGGAGATGCTGTTGGACCGCATCACGCCCTACCTGCTGCACTTCTGCAGTGACCCGGCGCCGCGGGTTCGGGCCCAGGCGGTGCGCACCCTGGCCAAGGTGCTGGCGCTGGTGAAGGAGGTCCCCCGCAACGACGTCAACATCTACCCGGAGTACATCCTGCCGGGCATAGCCCACCTGGCGCAGGACGACGCCACCATTGTCAGACTGGCGTACGCGGGTCGGTTAGGCTCAGAATTCACACCCACGAATAATCCCGCTAGATCAGCGTTTGTTTGGTTTCGTTTTTTTTTTTATACCAGGATGTGGTTCCGAAGTGTGATGATCGCCTGTGTAAGAGTGGTTTCACATTTTGCGTAATGTATGTTTTGTTTTTAGAGAACATTGCCCACTTGGCTGAGACCGCGCTGAGATTTCTAGAGCTTGTCCAGGAGAATAATCTGAACATGGAGCATGATTTAAATGGGGAGGATGCAGAGGAGACCCTTCACCCAAATGAGAACTATGACTCTGGTAATTTGAAGGCCTAAACATCTCTGAGAGGTTTCTCATAGAAATAAGAATAGTCAAAGCCAGACAATAAGACTTCCTCTGATTTCGTCCTCCTCACCCCTCAGAGCTGCAGGCCCTGCATGAAATGGTGCAGCAAAAGGTGGTGACGTTGCTGAGCGACTCGGAGAACATAGTGAAGCAGTCTCTGATGGAGAACGGCATCACGCGCCTCTGCGTGTTCTTCGGCCGGCAGAAGGCCAATGACGTGCTGCTCTCCCACATGATCACCTTCCTGAACGACAAGAACGACTGGCACCTGCGGGGGGCCTTCTTCGACAGCATCGTGGGTAAGGGGCGGGACTGGGTCACGGCGCCCAAGATCACACAAACACCGACATCATTGAGTATGTTTAATCTGAGTGGATCCCTGTCCTTCTCTTTCCCTCCCGCTGTCTCTTTCACTGTCCCCCTCCTGTCTCTTTTGTCCTTCCCTCCTTCTGTTTCTTTCCCTCTCCCCCTGTTTCTTTCATCCTCCCCCTGTCTCTTTCTCCCTCCCCCTTTGCTCCCCCTCCACGGAGATCACCTCCAGGTGTGGCGGCGTACGTGGGCTGGCAGAGTTCGTCCATCCTGAAGCCTCTTTTGCAGCAGGGTCTGAGTGACGCCGAGGAGTTTGTCATCTACAAGGCTCTGAACGCCCTCACCTGCATGTGCCAGCTGGGCCTGCTGCAGAAGCCACACATCTACGAGTTTGTCAGCGACATCGGTAAGGCTGTGGCGCCATTCAATTATAGCCGTTGCTAGTTGGCTGTATCATAAAGGCAGTTACACGTTCCACTTTTCCCCCTCTGTCTGATGAAGCCCCTTTCCTGTGCCACCCTAACCTGTGGATCCGCTACGGGGCGGTGGGCTTCATTACCGTGGTGGCCCAGCACCTGAACATAGCCGACGTTTACTGCAAACTGATGCCTCACCTCAATCCCTTCATCACCCAGCCCATCATACAGGTAACACCGCTGCACGTCACACAGGTAACACCGCTGCACGTCACACAGGTAACACCGCTGCACGTCACACAG
>JACXGK010006170.1:0-29819 GCA_016801125.1 Novumbra hubbsi
AGTGGGGAGAAATGTCATGGACAGTGTTGGAGTGGGGAGAAATGTCATGGACAGTGTTGGAGTGGGGAGAAATGTCATGGACAGTGTTGGAGTGGGGAGAAATGTCATGGACAGTGTTGGAGTGGGGGAAATGTCACGGAAACAATCTAACTTTGTGATGCCTCCACCGTCTAAAGGTGGAGCTCAAAGGGTGCTTTTCAGTCAACTGTCCTGAACAGTAAAAGGGCTTTACGAACAGACAATTTGATTGATTAATGGAGCATACCCAGAAAGTGCACGAGTGAGGAGGCGTGGAGGCGTTTACGGAGGGCTTCCAGGGTGTTGCGTGTAAGTCTCAGCAGGGCGTCCACATTGCGGTGGTTAAAGTGGGACAGAAGCTCTTGGGCCTCCTCTTCTATCACCTCCAGCAGGTCTCTCTTCTTCTTCCTCATCTGCTGGGGGGACGGGGGCCCTATGGTGCTGGCCACTGTGGTGTTACGAGACAGCAGACGACCCTCTGACATCCCTTCGTCCTCACCTGGGAACAGGCATGGACATGTGAGAACACCTAACTGCACATAAACACAAACCAGCCAACACAGACCGGTAATACAGACTGGTAATACAGACCGGTAATACAGACTGGTAATACAGACTGGTAATACAGACCGGTAATACAGACTGGTAATACCGACTGGAAATACAGACTGGTAATACAGACCGGTAATACAGACCGGTAATACAGACTGGTAATACAGACCGGTAATACAGACTGGTAATACGGACTGGTAATACAGACTGGTAATACAGACAGGTAATACAGACACACAATAGTAACAGGTAAAACAGACCAGCCAACACAGACCGGTAATACAGACTGGTAATACAGACAGGTAATACAGACAGGTAATACAGACACATAATAAAGACCAGTAAAACAGACCAGCCAACACAGACCGGTATTACAGACTGGTAATACAGACAGGTAATACAGACACATAATAGAGACCGGTAAAACAGACCAGCCAACACAGACCGGTAATACAGACTGGTAATACAGACACATAATAGAGACCGGTAAAACAGACCAGCCAACACAGACCGGTAATACAGACTGGTAATACAGACTGGTAATACAGACACAAAATAGAGACTGGTAAAACAGACCAGCCAACACAGACCGGTAATACAGACTGGTAATACAGACACATAATAAAGACCGGTAAAACAGGCCAGCCTCACAGACCGGTAATACAGGACAGTAATAGAGACCATTACCGTACCTTCACTCTCTTCATGGTCAATGTCAATCCTGCTCTTCTCTGGTAGTTTCTCCTCCATCTCCTTGTGATGTTCAAACTCCAGCAGCATGTTAATGAGCTCATTGGCTGCTTCCTCCACCAGGGAACTCTTGGTGTGAATACTCTGAGCTTCCTTAATACACAAATCCTACCGTGACAAGAACTATATTAGCCTACACATTTTGCAAATACTGATGACAATGAGTGGCTGTGTTACCATTAGATACGTATCAGTGTGTTTGTAAAGCGTGACTGTATATGTGTGTAATTACTCTGGTGGTCTGAACGAACTGGTCACAGGACAGAGGTTCATCCAGGGGCAGAATACACAGTGTGGCTCCGCTCATCCCCTGCAGCACAGCATTGATCCTGAACTCCACCAGGTCATTGACTCTGTCCAGCAGCAGCTCCAGGTCGGCTGGACACAGTTCATAGAACAGAGGTCATTTCACTGCACACCACAGGGACAACGTCTACTACTGGGTCACAAAGACAGTCCCCTGGGACAGCTGATAAAACTATTGACATTCATTGTCAGGGTTCCACCCTGACTGGACTCTGTTCTGGCTCTGCCACCCCCTCTGGTGACCTGTGGGCGACGTGCCCTTCACCGTCACTAATCACCCAGTCATCAAGCACACAGCCCACTGTTTGCACCTGTCCCTCATCACCTACTCACCTTCCTTACTTAGGTTCCTGTTTGCTCACCCCCCAGTGTCGATTCCAACAAGATACTATTCAGATCTCCACTGCTACGTGTATGTGTTTTGACTACTGCGTTACATCGCAACCTTTTGGCTTACAAGCCTTTTTTCGTCATCGGGAACTATATATATATATACACATATATTCCTATCACCCTCTGACTACTCCTACTACTACTACTGGACATTTCGCACTGCTCGGTTATCCGAGCACTAAGACGCTATCCCTGAAGTCGTGCGTTTGGATCTCACCCTTCACACCGCGGAAACCGAATCCTTACATTCATGGGGTCACTTAGAAATGTCTTTGTTTTTTAAGGAAAGGCTGTGCATTACAATAACATCAAATTGATCAGAAATACAGTGTAGACATTGTTAATGTTGTAAATGTCTACTGTTGTTGGATATGGCAGATTTTTTATGAAATCTCTACATAGGTTGAACAGATGACCATTATCAGCAATCATCAGTGCTGTGTTCCAATGGCATGTTGTGTTTGCAAATCCCAGTTTATCATTTTAAAAAGCAAAGTGATCATTAGAAAACCCATTCGCGATTATGTTTGCACCGTTGAAAACTGGGGGGCTGATAACAGAGGCAAAAAAGTTGCCTTCTTTAAACTAGTAAAGTATCTTCAGGATCAGGGTTTGATAACAGCCTGAAAATTTCCAGAAATAACAAAACTTTCTTCAAAAACAGATCAGTCTATTCTTGTTCTGAGTAATGAAGGCATTTCCAAGTTAGAAACGGCCAAGAAACTAAATATTTCGTACAAAGATATGTTCTACTCCCTTTATAAAACAGCACAAATTGTCTATAACCAAAATAGAATGTGAGGCCCCGATGCACAACTGAGTAAATACATTAGAGTGTGTAGTTTAAGAAACAAACACCTCATAACTCATCAACTGAAACCTCAACAGAGAAGAAGATGCTGGCCTTCTAGGCTGAGTTGGAAAGAAGAAGGCCTGCATCCCAACTGAGCTACTACTGTACTACACCAACTGAGCTACTACTGGACTAAACCAACTGAGCTACTACTGGTCTAAACCAACTGAGCTACTACTGTACTACACCAACTGAGTGACTGAAGATTCCAATGTGATTTTACAGATCAGTTGCTGTTTCTTTTGGGTGAGAATGTTAGGAAGTTTTTTAGCACAAACACTGTTACTTACTGAGAGCCCTGTTGATGTGGTTGAGGTATTTCTCAATGTTCAGTGATGTCCAGTTGAGGGAGGTCAAGCCTGGCAGAATGGCTTCGTCTACCTTAGCAGCATGAGGCATCACCAGTTGTTCAAAGGCACTTTGGATCTTAGCCCGAATCCTGGAGTTATCTGTCAGAACCAGCTGTGGAAGTGAGAGGTATCACCTAAGGTCGCAGTTATGATGCATTCACCTATATTATGTCTTATTAAAAAAATCATACATCACAAATCAGCCAATATTGAAGTAAATTGAACTGACAAATAATTTATAACTGTTCTTGAATCTATGTAAAGCTTAGAGAGACTGGATAGAGTATGCTGCTCATTATGCTTTAGTTGATCATAAGATATTAGGGAAATCCTACTGTACCTGAAGTTTATTGTAGTTCTTCTTGAGGGATTCTTGTTTCTGCTGTAAGCTGGCTGCAAATTGAGGAATCTCCAGTTTCATCCTGGTCATGCAGTCTGTTTCCCGGATCTGAGTCACAATCTGGGGGTCAAAATTGACAAACAGCTCCCCGGTATCGGGACATTTGACCAGTAGAGAGGCTTGGAGGCCCAGCCGGGCCTCTTCAATCTAGGAACAAAGAATAAAACACATAGAGTGAAACAAAAATAAAAAAGGCCACTCACTTTCGAGCTAACCCTAATATGACAGTAATTATGTAAAAATAAATGACATATTACACATCCAGTCTAGAATTAGAGGCTTAAAATATTAGTATCTCTCACAAACTGCATTTTTAAGATCACAATAAGTAAAGCAACTATGTAGTAAAGATCATGTTTCACCTGCTTCATCCATCCAGAGTGGTAGAGCATCTCAAACTCCAGGAGAACCCTGGACACCCTGTTGTAGTTTCTGATGACACGTTTGGCCTCAGGTGTGGCCAGCACCCCAGGGTGTTCCTGAAAGAGATCCATGGGTTCCTGGATCCTCTTGTAAAGCTGGCGGGCCCACAGGATCTTACCAGCTACCGGGGGCAGGTCACGACCAATGGGAGGATCCATTTTCTGCTTGGTGTAGATGCGGGACACCATCTCTAAGTCCTTACCATAGTTCTGAAGGATGCGCTGATACTTCTCATCAATGCCCAGGTCTGGGATGCCCAGCCTTAGTGGTGTAGGGGGAGATTTGGAATCAAGTGAAGAGTTAATGAAATAGGTGTTGCACGGACTGAAATTATTATGAAACAACACAGAGATTAACTGAAATATTGTTACCTTTCAAATTTCTTAATCACGTTTAAAGCCCTTTCTGTGTTTTGAATCTTATCAAATGTATTGTCCATGAAGGTCCTTAGCTGATTCTTAAAGGAGAATTGTAAAATGAGTAAATAGCTAGATTATTCAGATATAACATGTCAGTATACAAATCTAAAGTAGAAACGTACATGTAAATCTGTAGTATTTTTACAAAACTCATCATAGTCCTGATCAAAGTCAGTTCTTCTCTGATCCAGAAAGCTGTAGTGCTTTTTCTTCATGGTCAAGACCATGCTCTGAAAAGAAAATATGTTAATTTTGTAATATTTTCTCTTTTGAATGTGTTATCTTATGCCAACAACTGTCAACAATCTTTCAGTTGAAGTTGTGAACTCATTTTAGTTAGAGTAGGATGCATGATAGAGAATATCTGACAACTGACAAGGAAAATGAATGCTAATTTCAAAGCAATTAAATGAATTAGGGACACAATGAATGTTAAATGGCAAAAAGCAGAAAGGTGTAAACGTGCACGTCCAACTCGTCAGGTGCAGGACAAAAATGTTAGTAATTCTAGAAGAAAGTCTGCAAAATTTTTGACTGAGTGAAACCAAATACAACAAATCAGAATAACATACCAATAGGTTATGCAAACTAAGTCTACAAGCAATGTAGATCATAGATGATAAGATTCACCACGGTTAGTGGTTTAATGTATAAAAACAGTGATAATAACATACTTTCTTTACGAATTAAATATTATAGATTAAATAAAATGCATGTTTACATAATTTAATTATTTGTGTCTATGTTTGTTTTAGAATAAAATTGTATTAAAGTACAATACAAATTGCTTTTTTTATACCTACAACTTACAAGGCACAAGTAGCCGAAAATGGTAGCCGAAAATATATGAATAAAAACACCACCAAGAAACCTTCACAATTCAAGTTATCTTGCATACGATGCCCAGAAAAGTTGTTGTCGTCTGTGATATTGTTCATAAAATATTGTGGGGAAGAAAGGTCTGCAATTTGACCCTTACATTTAGTTGTTTTTTAAACACTAGTTATGGTTGTTTCTTAAAAGTCTTTAAACAAAAAATTCAATGAAAGAAATGAATGACATATTTTTACTTAGTAAAGGGCTCCTCATTGTTTCAAGATGAATAATACCATGCTGAAGTGGATGCTTATGGTGATGATTATGAGGAAGCATGCAATCATGGACAAAAACAAGGACACAGAAATCTGTGGCAAAAGTTACCTCCCATTTCCCCTGCATTTCAGCAGTCTGTCCAGTGGTAGCAGTAGAAAGAGCAGATCTACCGTTACTACATGTACCAGGGTAAATACAAATGTCTAAGAGCAAATTATTTTCAGGGATTTCAGGGAAAATCGCCTCATTGTTTGTGAGGCAAGGACAACACAACATGAGCCACAAACCCCAGGGCCTGTGTTCTACAGCGAAACAGACCTGTGCAAAAGGTTTTTGCATATTGGCTGAAAGTTTGTATTTTCATTGAGAATGGATAAGAAAGGCAGGAAGATTGATCAATATTCAAAGCTCATTTTTGGTTACAAATGAGTGTGAAAAACAATTTGAAAACCCTTTATCTCTTTTGCCGACATTGTACCTGAAACCTGGTCGCCATAGTTTCAAGGCCTTCGATCTTTGAGTCGTTTAGAGCTGAGTAGGTATTAATGGTGCTGTACATATTGAGGATCTTGTAGAGGCGCCGTTGGAAGGTCTCAAATTTCCCAAAGATGTACATCTCACTGAAATCAAACTGTCTCTCTGAGGGGTTCTGCTTCAGCTTCTCCTTGGTCTTGTGGAAGCACTTCTGGTACTCCTGCAATGGAATCGATGGGTTCCAGAGGAAAAGCAATTAGAATAGCAAGAAACAGAAGGTTTTTCTGTAAAGTATTTGAATTGAAAGTAAAATAATTGGTACTACATTTGTACTTTTACACTAGTTTTTTATAACTTTATACACTATTGCTATAATATATGTTATATCGTAAAATGCAGCATACTATATCTTATATTATAATTAAAGCTCAAAGCTACTGTTCTTTTAAAAAGGAACAGTGGCTTTAATTTGCGTAAGTAGCGATAACTTTGGGTAAGAACCTGGTTTAGGTGGATGGCAGCTCTCAGTTTCTCAGCCACAACATCCTGAGGCTGGTCCCATATGGACACAGAGCCGTTGTTGGTGATGTAGGCTTTACATGCTGTAATCATCTGGTTGGTAACCTGACACATGGAGAAGCAGAAGAAGCATCCACTATAGATCTAATAAGTAACCTCAGGGAAAATGATAGTTAAGGGGGAAGTGGACAGCACAAATGTAAGTAATATGGCACAAGGGGTGTGGTATATTGGCAGTATATCATTACTAAGAGCTGTTCATAGGCACACCACTCTATTCAGTGTCTGGACAGCGATTAGCTGTGGTATATTAGCAGTATACCGTCACTAAGTGCTGTTCACAGGCACAACACTCTATTCAGTGTATGGACAGCGATTTAGCTGTGGTATATTAGCAGTGTATTATTACTTAGATCTGTTCATAGGCACAACACTATATTCAGTGTCTGGACAGGGATTAGCTGTGGTATATTAGCAGTATACCGTCACTAAGTGCTGTTCACAGGCACAACACTCTATTCAGTGTATGGACAGCGATTTAGCTGTGGTATATTAGCAGTGTATTATTACTTAGATCTGTTCATAGGCACAACACTATATTCAGTGTCTGGACAGGGATTAGCTGTGGTATATTGGCAACATGCCACAAACTGCTGAGATATCTTATTGCTCTAATAAGCAGGTTACAATTAGAGAAGTTAAAAGTGAGGTCAAACCTGTGTAATACATTCTCATATAGAACATCAAATAACAATATATGTCGAACACTTTGAATGATTAAAGTAATGCACTGACCCGCCTTTTAATGTAAGGGACCTATACATTCCACAGGGACCTATACATTCCACAGGGACCTATACATTCCACAGGGACCTATACATTCCACAGGGACCTATACATTCCACAGGGACCTATACATTCCACAGGGACCTATACATTCCACAGGGACCTATGCATTTCACAGGGACCTATGCATTTCACAGGGACCTAAACATTCCACAGGACCTATACATTCCACAGGGACCTATACATTCTAAATACACAGAATGTCAAATCCAGTGGCAATATTGACCTTAACAAAAAGGGAGGTGATCTTCTCTGAGGTATTGTAGTAGCGGGAGATACTGTGAATCATTCGGATGGCGTTGATCAGGCCTGGAATGGCTTCCACCATCGACACCTGTGTTTATTTCACAACAAATATTATCATAAAATGTTGCATTTTCAAATCCATTAGACAGTACATAATTTCCTTCACATATTTAGCCCAGGACTTAGTTCAGGACACTATGGAACACTATGTACAGTAAGTTTTAAGGCAGAGGAAGATGAGTTGTCAAAGTGAAAAATAAACTGTGCACAGTATTAGTTTCTTACAGGGTCACTGTTATAAAGGGGGTCACAGAACTTTTCCAGTGTGTAGAGGTACTTGACATTGTCCTTGGCTTCATTGGCTGAGTCTGTGATCCTGGTGTCCAGCTCTCGCCAGGACTGAGGGGCACATACAGTCATTTAATAGAAATTAAATAATCAGTGTGCATTTAAACTTTAGCTAAAGATAATTTTTTCTTTTAATAGACAAAAACACCTATTTGACATGTTATCCTTCTGTGAAAATGTTTCTTGCAAAGTAATAATTTAAACTGATATTTTAATATTTGCAGCCTCTTCTGGGGTTGTGGGCAGCAAAGACATTAACACACCTTGATGAGTTTAGACTTGGCCATCATAAGCACACCCAGGACAGTCTTGATGTCAGGGCTCTTCAGCTGATCCAGGAGGTAGTTGAAGCGGGACATTCGTTTCTTCCAGTGCTCCAGCTCGGCTCGTGGCCCCAGGTCATCAGCCTCCTTCCTCAGCTGGTCACTCTCAGCCAGCACCTAGACACACACCCAGGATTAGGTACCTAACATATTCATTCTCAGCCAGCACCTAGACACACACCCAGGATTAGGTACCTAACATATTCATTCTCAGACAGCACCTAGACATACACCCAGGATTAGGTCCCTAACATATTCATTCTCAGACAGCACCTAGACACACACCCAGGTGTTTAGGAGCTCACGCCCCATCCTTACCTGTTCGATCTGTTTGATCCATACTTTCATGCATGTTTCAATCTTCTCTATTGCATCTGTGCTGTTAGCCACCGCCATGTAGTCAGACGGCCCTCTGAGTGTTTTCAGGTCAAATGTATCACACTTTTTTAAGTTCACCTAAAGCCAATGATGAACAATATGTTCATACATTTGTGATTACAAATTATTTATTTGAGTCTGTGCTTGTTTGAGTGTGCTTGTTTGAGTGTGCTTGTTTGAGTGTGCTTGTTTGAGTGTGCTTGTTTGAGGGTACTTGTTTGAGGGTACTTGTTTGAGGGTACTTATTTGAGGGTACTTGTTTGAGGGTACTTGCTCATGTCTGTCACCTTCTCCTGCAGGCTCTCCTGGGCCCCAGCCAATACAGACACAAAGTTGTCCAGTGAGTTGATGAAGTCCTGTTTGACAGACTGGGCCTGAGGGCTGGCCAACTCTCCCCACCCGTGGTCCAGGTTCTTCAGTGTGGGGATGAAGATCTCAGAAAGAAGCTGCTCCACACTCTTCAGCAGGCCCACCTCTGTGGTGTCCAGCATGTTGAAGTTCACATCCTATGTAAAATAACAAAGAATCAGGCTTAATCTGTGTCTGTGAAACCAGCCCTTACAGCAGTCTGTCTCAGCCTTCTGGAAGGCATACACGCTGTTCATAGGGATGCTGCTTAAGCTTTCCAACACCTTTGACAAAACATGTTCTGGCAGTTACATAATGGGTTGAATAGTACGGTGCTGTCATACTCGGTGCACATTTTCAGAGGTGATGGCTTTGGAGGGGTTGGCTCTTGTGAAGAATACACAGACACCAGTCAAAGACACATCTATGCCCTCCGTGACAAAGACTTTGGCCCTCTTACTCCGACTGGGGGCCAAGGCAACTGCTGCTGCTCCTGCTACTGACACAGGAAACACAGTGAGTTTCCCTCTATATCATCTTTACAATAGGAAGGTGAGAGGCAATACTCTATCGGTATATACCTCATTCCCCATACATCCAATCACCTCACCTGCTTCCCCAAGGTCAACATCCTGATAGTAGAACATTACATGAGGTAGTCCCTCAGCCACAAAAAACAGCTCCATGCGCTCAATCTATGGGAGACAGGCCAATTACCACCCTCATTTAATTCATTTACATTACATTCAATCTTGTTTGTGTAATTTTTACCATGCCGGTAATCTTAAAAAGCAGAAAACAATCCTTCATTTGCAATAGTTGGCATGATGCTCAAGGTGGGGTAGTGAGGTATTATGTCCTACCTGAGTTCCCTCCAAAATGGCATCCTCCACGTCAGCCTTCTCCAGGCCCAGGCAGGAAGCAACAATGCTGAGGACATAGTCATGTCTCCCATCTAGCTGAGCTCTCTTAGCCTCACGCTCCTCCTTCATCTTTTGCTGAAACAGAAGGCATCATCAGTTTAACCTGAATAAAAATGAGAACCGAAGGTACTCCTTTGACAAGACGTAGAACTTCATTGTGATTAAATTTCCAGCCAAGACTAGTTACAATAGGGACAACATACGTACTTTTAATGCAACAATCTCGCTGTTAGATATAAAAGATGACTGAAAATCCCTTTTGCTCTTTGTAGGCTTTGAGTCAGCCATTGTACTACTGTTCAGGTTCACTGTTATCAATCAGGACAACAGATTTGCTGAAAAAATACAATGTCTCAATGTATACTGCTGCGGTGTTAGCATTAAAAAGCTAAATGCAAAATCTAAAGAAAACATGAAAGTAATATTCCTTCAGTTGATGATCCCTGAAAGAATATTGTTCACCTAATCCAGACGGTTGAGCTGTGCCTCTTTCACTGTGCCTTATATACTTCTACTCACCAGCTAACCAGAGGTTTAGACTGTGGTACAGACAGCAAACATAAAACATCACCCACAAACCCTGGCTAGGCTGCATAGTGGCTGGGGGCCGCATGTTAAAGAGGACAGACAGAATGGGGATGTAGTCAAACCTACCAGAATGAGTTGCTTGGGGGTGCTGCTAGGTAACCCTCGCCAAAAGAAAGCCAATAAATTAAGCAAAACTTTGTGTTGCATTTTGTGGGCCGGATGTGAGTGCTTTCAAACTCTGCTTTTCCCTTCCTCGACGGTCTGCCATTTGAAGTTCTTTACATGCATAGTTTAGGTCAAACAGAGCGAACAACATAACCCTAACCCTAACCCTAACCATAACCATAACCCTAACCCAACAAGTTACCAGCAGAGCAGGAATACGGAGCACACTAAAAGTGTTCTTACAGTCCTTTGTGGTACCGTGTTTACCTGCGTGTTGGAGACTCTTCGGGAGAAAATGTAAGAGGGCCAATGATGCCATGGATAAGGTCACACTCTTGGGTTTTTAATATGTAGGTGGCTCACTGGCTGGCCTCTGCCTGCACTTTAAAACACCATGCGCAACGTGGAAGTTAGCTGAATTGCGGCAACAACATGTCAACCCAATTTTTGCACTCCTTTAGGGCCACCAGCTTTATACGAAAAAACTAATTATACTTTTATACATTTCAAAATAATTAAAAGGTGATGGCAAAATGATTCCCTAAACTTTTCAATGATTGTTTTCTCACTTGAATGGCAACGCTTGTTTGGGGGGAAAGGTCTTAGTTGCCAGAATGTGAGGGGGGAGAGAGGGGAGTTCTGCCTTCTGTTGCCTTTTATTTAATTTTGGGTGCACCATGAATTTGCCAATATCAGGCATTTGTGAATAGGAGAGCAACGTTTGAGCTAAAAAACTGTAAGGAATTCAGTCAGGGCTACATGCAGCTTTGTTGAAAGTATATATGTTTTTCTTAAGCAATCTAAAATATTTATGCAAATCTCAAAATAAGTGAAGAGGCAATGCCTTCTAAGAGCAGAGGCATGAGTCACATCTCCAAATTAGAGGCATCCAGAAATGTGGAAGTATGAGGATGCTGTATGAGGATGCTGTATGAGGATGCTGTATGAGGATGCCGTATGAGGATGCTGAATGAGGATGCTGTATGAGGATGCTGTATGAGGATGCTTTGAAGGTTGAAGATATAAGTTAAAGACATATATTCAATATTCATGACAGGACATGAACTCTTGCATCATATCAGAGGTAGCCAGGAGTTAACAAGCCTGGACACAAGAGCAAACACAGCTATTGGCCTATGTACAAATACAAGCTCCAGACATTCCAAATGGTACCCTACTCACTATAGAGCACAAAGGGTGCACCAAGGCACATAGGCCACTAATTCAAGGAAGTGTTGTATGTAGGAAGCAGGGTGTAATTTGTGACATAGCCTTGGTGTGTCAGCATGTAAAGAGCAGGCAAGCCAGTGCCACACTGATTCAACATAGCCTAAACAGAACCACTAGAGGAAACACATGCCAATGCCAACTAGCCAAGAATGGGGTTGCTGGGCGACTGCCCATACACACAACACCTGCTCCAAGAGCTGGCAGTGATTCCAGTCCAAGGCTTTCAGGACAAACAAATCACCAATTCAGGCTTCAGCACACACAAACACAGCACACCAAAGCATCAAGCGCCAAGCAAAAACAATGGTGGTCTCAACTGTTTGCAGGCATTTAGATAACAACTAAATGGCTGAAACAGAAATGCCCTGACAAAAAGAAAATACCCCAGGAGAATAGAACTGTTACTAGTGTTTTTGAGTTGTGTGTTTTTTAATGCACTCAACATTTACAATGACATTTGCAAAGACAATCATTGCTTACAATGTCTATATCATACATTGATAATGATACTGGAAAATACAGGACAAAAACAGCTTCAACAGTATAGATTAAAAATCTACAGAACAACAAAAGAGATAAATCTGAACAGTCAAGGACCTCGGGTCAGTGGTACACAGAAGCTTATAACAGTTTAACAGACCACAACATTTCAACCATATCTTAGATTAAATAAATGACCTTGACCATTATCTTACATTTCTGTCAAAGCGCATTTCTAACTCATCATACAAATGTTAGTTGGACCATTTCTTACCTTAATCACTCTGGAGACACCCTGTTTCCAGAGCTGTTTTCTAAAGACTCTAGACATGACCTATATTCTAGTTATCCAACCTACCAACTACAATCTTGGTAGCTCCAGATCACTATAGTGCTGTAGAGAAGAACCCAACGGAACGGGACTGTGATCACTCAAGAGAATAACTGGCGTGCCTCAGTTTGCACCCCACCTTGTTTTAAGTCATTGGTCAGTGACTGTTGAGATCTATGAACTTAAAGCCACACTCATATTGCCAAGCAGCAATACAAAACACAGCTGCGGGTCAAAGGGCACACCAATGCAACACAGTCAGCTAGAGTATGCTGTACACCAAGCCTTCTCCATGCAATTGTGTAGGTGACTAAACAGTGGACAAAAAGCCGTCATGATGCCTTATTACTGGGGCAGATATGGTTTACCACCTTGCTTAACCCACAGAGTTCCCAGACAGAAAGGGCCCATAAGTCTCTTTTTGCTACCTACCTAAATACATCCTGTCTAATCCATCTGAAGATGCAAGCAGTCTCATATTCCTCCACGTCATCCACTGAATTAATATGACCACAAACCTTACAGAAAAATGACACTGGACTTATAGAGCATTGTGGGGTGTAGACTAAATGTTTGTGCCTGTCTACGTGTACAGGGCAGGGAAAAAAGTTTTTTTCCTATTTTTAATAGATTTGCAAAAATTAAGAATGAAAATATTAACATGTACATAAGTATTCACACCTTTCACTCAAAACTTTGTTCAAGCACCTTTGGCAACAATGACAGCCTCAAGTCTTTTTGAGTATGATGCTACAAGCTTGGCACACCTATTTTTGGGCAGTTTTGCCAATTCTCCTTTTCAGGACCACTCAAGCTTCATTAGGTTGGATGGGGAGTGTCAGTGCACAGCCATTTTCAAATGTCTCCAGAGATGTTCAGTTGGGTTCAAGTCTGGGTTCTGGCTGGCCCACTTAAGGACATTCACAGGGTTGTCCTGAAGCCACACTTATCTTGGCTGGGTGCTTGGGGTTGTTGTCCTTTTGGAAAATGCACCTTGGCCCCAGTCTGAGGTCCATAGTGCTCTGGAGCAGGTTTCTATCAAGAATGTCTCTGTACATTGCTGGATTCATCTTTCTCTCGATTCTGACTAATCTCCTCGTTCCTGCCACTGAAAAACATCCCCATAACATGATGCTGCCACTACCATGCGTCACAGTAAGGATGGTATTGGCCAGGTGTTGAGCAGTGCCTGGTTTCCTCAAGAAATGACGATTGGCATTCAGGCCAAATAGTTCAATCTTTGATCCATCAAACCAGATCATTTTGTCATGGTCTGAGAGTCCTTTGGGTGCCTTTTGGCAAACTCCAGACGGGCTTTCATGTGCCAGTGTTGGCTTCTGTCTGGCCACTTTACCATACACGCCTGATTGGCAGAGTGTTGTTGGTTCCAGAAGGTTCTCCTCTCTTTACAGAGCAACGCTGGATCAACTGAATTTACAACAGGTGGAATCCTGTCAATCAAGGTGTAGAAACATCTCGTCTCAGGACGATCAGTAAAAACAGGATGCACCTAAGTTCAATGTTGAGTGTCATAGCAAAGGCTGTAAATACCTATGTACATGTGAGTTTTTATTTTTAATAGATTTGCAAACATTTTGAAAAAACTTTTTTCATGTTTTCATTATGGTGTATTGCGTGTAGAATTTTAAAGAAAAAAGTAAAAGCGCTATGATGCACTATTTAAAATAGCCTTGATCTTCAACAGCAAACGCATCAAAAAACAAGGGTTAGACTTATAGAAATTCCTTGTAATTGGTTTTCAGTTTGGTAGATGGAAAGAAATAATAAATACTAATAAAATAATAAAAAATCTAATCTGGCCAATGTAACAAGATAATAATATTTACACTGTTTGCATAGACTTGTATGAATCAATCTATACACATTACCTCAAAATGACAAAGCAAATACGTGTTAAGAAATTTGTGGAAAGTTATTAAAGTTATTATGTAAAACAGAATTTTCATGTAACTTTTTAAAATAAATATTCAGACCATATATTCAATACAATGGAAGTTGCAACAATCAAATCTTTCTATCAAAGGTTTCTCCCATTCCTCCTTGCAGAACAACTCAAGCTGGGGAGCGTAAATTAACTTCAAGTCATCCAACAGACGTTGTAATAGGGTTTAAGTCTGGGCTTTGGCAGCAAAATCTTGAACCCACTCCAGAATTGTCTTGGCTATGTGCTTTGGGTTGTTGTCATGCTAAAACATCAATATTTGACCCAGTTTTGATGTCCAGTGCACTTTGGATCAGGTTATCTTCAAGGACAACTCTGTATTTTGCTCCGTTCATCCATCACCCGAATCCTGTCAAGTGTCCCAGTCCCTGCTACTGTGAAGCATCCCCACTGCATGATGCTCCCACCACCATGCTTCACTATAGGCATTGTATTGGCTAGGTGATGAGTGGTACTTGTTTCTGCCAGATCTAGCACTCAGCAATCAGATTTCAATGTTGGTCTTATCAGACCAGAGAAACCTTTTCATCATGCTTTCATCAGGTTGATTTTCATGGGCCTTTTACTCAGGGATCCCTTTTGAGTAGCAACTCTCCCAATAAAGTCCTTCTTCATATGGCAATGATGGAGATATGGTGGTGAGAACCATATATCCCTTTGCAGGAAGCTGATGTGAAGAATTACACCTTCAACACAACAACAATCCAAAGCCAAATTCCAATTAACCAATTAATGACTTGTAAAGGAAGATCAAATTCCAGAACTGACCTAAGGAATGTGCACATGAGATCCTCTCAAAACTTGACTAAGCTAGACAGAGATAAAATTGCAACATCCAGGTATGCCAACTTGACAGAAACCTATCTAAACAGACTACTGTAATCAAACTGAAAAGTGCTCCTAGAAAGTATTAGTTATGGAAGTAGAAAATGCTGTTGGTTACAGGACCTTATTAGAGGTAAAAAAGGACTAGCATGATGTCGTGATTACAGCCTTTACCTTAAAACAGGATATTAAATAACAGAGTGTAGACTTGATAATGAAAAGTATAGTTCACATTCCTAAAATAAGTCCAGTGCTATGATGTAGGACTGGTTGTGTCCGCGTATAACTTCTATTTTCATGAATCCCAAATACCATAGTTCACATATTTAATCTAAGCCTTCAGGCTGAACCTGTCTACACAAATGACTACTACAAAAAAGACCAGAGAACAGGTATTGTACTGAGATAACTTGGAACTTGGAGGTTAGCTTACCTTGTTTTGAAAGTCAGGTTTAAAATGTAGCATAGTCCCCCTTCAACAAAGCAATATATTCAAGTTAATAATAATCCAGGAAAGGTACTGCCAGAGACCTTAATGTAATTTTCCAGCCTGAAATTATAATATAGTTTTCTCCACAGGATGAGGCTTGCTAACAACTGTAGTATTGGATCCACACCTGTCGGCTTGGTAACATCAAAGGCAGTGATATCGCCTTACCATTGCATACAATGTTGCTTGGGGCTGAATGGATCTTTGTTACAAAGGCTACTGTTACAGACATGCCTCCCCTGGAGGGGTTAAACGGGCAAGAGTGGTCCAATCCCTTGAGGGACTGTCAAACAGCAAGTGGAAGTTAGTTCTATACTACCACCTAAAACATTCACACATATGCATTTCTTAAAAGACAATCACCCCTGTATGCATTTTGTTCAAGACAGTCACCCTTGTATTCATTTCTTTAAAACTAAATCACCCATGTATGCATTTTCTTCTAAAACTACATAGGAATGACAGTTAAGTGATACAGATTGAGGTGAAATGAAAGTGCCTATCATATAATGAATAAAAACGGATGTAGGCCTAGAATTTACCTGGTTTGAGGATTTAGGGATATATTTTTTGTCAACTCTGATTACAAACAGCCACATTAAAAACATTAAATATACATATAGAGGCCCCTTCATATATAGAGGTGAAAACGTCTGGTTAGCAATTCGGGTGACAATTTGAGGGTGGAAAGATTTGGGCTTATAAATGTATGTTGGAGAAGGGATGAAATGTTTTGAGGTTCTGAAGAGATCTTGCTGTTGTCAACCTTTTGCAATATGTATTAGGTCAATTTCATTCAAAAGCAGTGTTTTAGATTTGGCTATGTGTGTCGACAAAAAAACAACATTCTCATTTGCTATCAAATTACATAGTAATTTGTATTTACAATTTTGTTTAAAAGAAATAAACCTCAGTAACAATAATGTTTTTTTTATCTTTTATGTGTCAAAGCTTGAAATCAGAAATATAATCATATAATCAGGCACACATATTCATTCTTATGTAAGAAACTGTGCTACCACACTAGTAACAAAATGGCTTGTACAAGTGGTGCTAAAACAGTCCTCAGACCGTTTGAGAACTCCGCCTTACTGGCACCTGGAGGTTGCAATGTTTCACACTAGCTGGAAGGGGCCATTGGAGGGTCTAATTAGTCCCTAAAACCTTGATCTTTTTTGGTCCCTCAGCTGACAGTTGTTAAAATAGCAGAGGTGTGTGTGAACAGAGGGTGAAGGAGAGGGAGAAATCCATTTGGTATTTTAAAGGTGTCTGTGTGTACCACAGGTGATAATGTTATCCTATTGATTGACAGAAGCACAGAGACATCATTACTCATACGGTCAGTAAGAGGTTTGTACAGGTCAATATATTTTATAGCTATAATGCCTTTTGAAGGAATTCAGATCCCTTTGCAATCTCCACATCTTACGTGGTTTGAGACAGAATGTATTCATTATAAAAAAAACTAAATCTATACACAACCCATGATGACAAAGCCCAAATATTTTTTGGAATGTGTGCCAATTTATTACAAATATATATATATATATATTTCACCGATCATCTTGCTAATTTAGGATAAACTCGTAAAAACAATGGGTGTGTCAGTACTCATTTTAGTTCTTTGGTCTAAGAGTATTTCACAAGGATTTTCAGTACAAAAACCAGCCCTTAAATCTGTGAAAGTAATGGGCATTCAAGAGAACTACTAATTTATTAAGAGAAAATGACAAACACTCCTAAAACGGCTGCTGCTGGCATTCTGCTTCATAATCAGGTCAAGGTTTTAAAAACATTTAATGACACTTTAAACAATTATCACCTTAAACAAGCTACAGAGCTTTTAACAATTATCACCTTAATTGCAAGGGTATTATGATCATAGTAGAGCTAGGCAGGAATGCAGTCATTTCGCCAACAAACAAACAAAAACATCCCAATTACACCAAAGAACAAATCTGGTGGCATTTCTACGCTACTAGGCCACAGGGAAAATTCAGCTATATATTAGAACTACATATATCTTAGTAACCTGTCAATCTGAGAGGCACTGTGAACCATCAGACTGTGAATCATCAGTGTGAATCATCAGAGTGTGAATCATCACAGAGAATCTAATCACTACAATCTGTCACAAGTGGACGCAAAAAGAAATAGACAACCTGATGAGACCTTCTACAAATTTAAGTGAGGGTATAGCCAATAGTAATGCTGTTGTTATAGTAAAAAAGCGTAAGATGCAATGATGTTAAGGTTATTTGAAGACAAGTGGCCTAACACCCAAAGGTCACAATCAACACCCTGATCATCTCTATGTGAAGGAGATGTGTCTCGCTGCATGAGGCAAATAATTTGTGGTCACACAACATTTTGAATGGTTTTCTGACCTACCTTTTCAATGTATGTGACCAAAAGATACATATTACCTGTCAAAAACTCCTTAATAAAAAAGGAGAATGGCCATACTTGTTTAAGTTGATTGAAAGGTTACGAATACTCAAAGAACAATAGTGGCATGCGGAAGGGCATTTCAGAATGCACAATGTGCCACACCTTGAAGCGGAGAGGCTACAAAAACAGAAGACCACGCCCGGTTCCTAGTGAACCTACTAAAGTGACCGGTGAGTGAATAATGCAAGTGAATATGTTTTATGGAAACATAATACACAAATTGCCAAACATATTGGAAACAGACCGTAAACAGCTCCATTATTGTTTCCTAGGAAATCTATGAGTAATATTCAGTACACAACAACAGTCTCAGGCACTTTTATGTTGCACAAAACTGCCTTTTACTGTGTTAGGAATGAATGTGACAAGAAATGGTTGTAGGTATAATTGAATAACACCGCTTTGGTGACATTGGTGAGGGAAAAGCTGAATCAAACCTAACCTCAAAGAATACCCAACCCCCACAAAATGGATACAACTTCCTGTTCAACATTGCATCAAATTCCAGAATCTTTAGTTCTCCATCATGGTCTTTAAAGTGTAATACACGTAAGTAGACATGCCAACGTCTTCCCCCACACTACAACAGCATCATCAGACCAAGGTTTCGGCAGTCATCCATAAAATAAGGACTTGCCCATCTCATGCTGGCCCCCAAACCTGGTACACTCCGCCTAAAGTTACCCCCACACTCTCTCATGCTGGCCCCCATATCTGGTACTCTGCCTTTATGCCCACACTCTCTCATGTTGGCCCCCATATGTGGTACACTCTGCCTTAACGCCAACAATCTCTCATGCTGGCCCCCATATCTGGTACACTCTGCCTTAACGCCAACACTCTCTCATGCTGGCCCCCAGATGTGGTATACTCTGCCTTAACGCCAACACTCTCTCATGCTGGCCCCCAGATGTGGTACACTCTGCCTTTATGTCAAGGAGGAGAGTTTATTTAAACTCTTCCCGGAAATGTTGGACTATGTCATTTACTTGCATCATGTCATTAAAACCAATCGCTTTCAATCCTCCAATGAAAAACTGATGAATTACTAAGTCTATGCATATGCACATTCAGCCCAAAATGGCTGGAGGTTTAAAACATGTTTATTTGCAAAATCTCAGACTGCACCTAACGTAACCCTTAATTTGTTTGTGTAGTTTGCAGTTGAAGGTAATGGTTTGATTAATTATGGTTGTATTTTTTCTTCTCATACTGTATATTGTGATGTAGCTTCAAACGCAAATAAGGGACCTCATTAGTTGTTGGGCATTCACTTGTTGACAAACTGAAGTTGTATGTTATTACACGGGCTTAGACTTGTACAAAATAAAACTCATAAAGGCTGGGGAAAAATGGTTTCTCATCTACAAATTCATGTTTATAGTCTTTGGTTCTTACCAAGAGGGGTTGTTCATAATTAACCAATTTGTTAACAAAACTGTTTCCTCCAGGTAATACCGAATAATTCATATTTCAACCGGAAGTTCCACAATAGTATCTGCACTCGCCGAGTTTCATTCATGAAAATATGAAGAAACAATTATTCTTTGTTTATCAGTTTAGTCCTACATTCAAAAAATCGTCATTGAAAATTATTATTTTATTTAAAATATGCATACCGCATGGTGGGGTTAAAGAGCCATGGTCATGCAGTAAAAAACCTAAACCCCACTCTTATGTATGGCGGTGCTGGTGGAACAGTGATGTCTACAGCTGTACTACTTCTAAAGGCCCAGAGAACATTTTCAGGATTAATGCCAAATATTTTCTCCCACGGTATCAAACATTATCGGACCCAACTCAGAGGGTGCAAAAGTACTTAAATGCATGGGTGCCAATAATTTTTTTTTTTTAAACATACATACAATGTATTGATGACTGTAGATTTTGATATAACACTATAACTAGTTATGTAACACGTTTGATTATTCGAAATATGTGACATACACAAAAAAGGTTTTTGATTAAGCGTGTCTATTTTAGAAAACCTATAATAATGTGCAGGGGCAAATCACTTAGAGCAGGTGACATTATGGAACTTACCGAGGACTTTTTAGTTTGTTAGTAGTACTAACTTCGGTAGTCGCGAGGAACACATTTCTTTAGCCTGCTTGAGTTTCGTGAACAACACCTAAGTCTATAACGTTTTGCAATTGGTCTTTGTCGACAAGTGAATGTGGGTTAAGGAGCAAATTCCGTATTTGTGATCAAACGCGCTTTTAAAAAGATGTATGTACTAATATGTATTATGTAGCCTATTTTTGCTTTGTACCGGTTTTCTACACTACAACAAATGATGGAATGTGTTGTTGAAGAATGATGTAGCATACCTGCTGTTCCAGTCACTCGCCAGGAACTGAATACAGAATAAATGCTAGGTATAGTGGTTCTGGCGGAAGGTGGTAGTAATGGTATTGTGATGTTTCATTTTATTATGATTATGGCAGATTATTCCCTAGCCAGAGCGAAATGTAGGCTACTGTTATCTACTGTTAACATGGACATATTTCCCACCTCCTACCAAAAGCAATTCCATCTACAAAAACGAAATGGCTGTTAGCCCTATCACCAAACCTGCATTTCCTTTATTGATTCCACGGGGACAGAGGGTTGGGTGGACCTGTTTCTGAAGTTCGACTTCGCAGACCGAGTGCTGACAGACATGTTTCCACGCCACCACGACCAGCATGTCTTTAAAGTGTGAAGAATGGCTACAACTTTGGAAACAGTTGTAAATTGTCCATGTCACGTGGAATTATTGTATTTTGTTCACCAGGGCTGGCTCGTAATCCAGGTCGGTTCCCACCAATAATGTGTTGTTAGCTGTTCCCTTGGTTACGTAGTTCTATACTGTAGGACGTCATTACCCGACAACAGGCTGCTCAAGGTAGTAGGCTGAATACTGCGAGTGTTTCTATTTCATATTATACTCCTGCTATGTCATGTGTAAAGACTAGGAACGGCAAGAATTAGATTAGCTAGCAACAGACTATGCCCAAAAATTATAGAATAGAAATTCAGGAGCAACAAGCGGGCGCGGACCTAGGTTTCACACGTTTATGCAGAACACCTATTTGATAGAAATGCTGCTGTTGGTGTTGTCCATGGTTCTTGAGGGTACAACGTTTGACAACGGTGTAGGATGCATAAATGAATAGAAACAGAATTCCCAATTATAGTAAATGATTTGGTCAAATCTATTCATTTTAATCGTAATGTGAAAAAAAACGTGAAAAAAGAGGTCTCGATATTAAACAATTTAACATAAACTGGTTCAGGGTTAATTATTCCGTCCCAGGATCAAATCTTGATATATTTATATTATAAATATTTTACATTTGTAAATTTGATGGTTAATGGTTAGGTTTCTGTCTCGAACGATTGATGATTCAGGAGATCGCTTTAATTAACGCTAATTATGTTTGTGGATGAGTATAGAATATCTTGCAGCCACAACGCCTCCCCAGTTAATTTAGATAGATGACAGCCACATACAGTCACAGTGCAGGGATGACCACATCACAATATCAAGACAGTAGAGAAAAGTATTTATTGTTGTTTACCAGTATATGACCACTTGGTGTGGATGGGGTTCTTATTGATGTGGACATTACACATATCCGTGGACTCTTATGAATGATTTAGGGTCTAACAGGGTTGATTTTTTTGTGCTCCTATTCTAGCTAGCTGTCTTAGAGACCACTGTGTTAAATGTCATTTTAGCCTGGTGTTAACTTAACTTACTTTTTAGTCAGTTACCTTAAAATCACATATCAATTACCCTGACATTTATGAAGGTGATGTGTGATCATGCAACAGAAAAATCTATTATTCTCAGAACCTTCCTGCACACTCCACAAAGGGTTCAGCATCTCCCCTCAGACAGATTCAACAGGGTTCCTCGCTTTCAGTTCAACAGTGAAATATTCCTCCATACCCCTGTGGGTCATGCTCCTAACAGCAGTACATGGGTGGATGGCATGTGATTACTCATTACTCTAGGTGGCTCTGAATAAAAAACAAAATATATATATTCAAACCCGTTTTGGAAACAGGGTAGTATATATAGATGGGACGCTGTGTAAAATGAAAATCAAAACAGAATGCAATGATGTGCAAATCATTTATCTCTATATTTAATTGAACATAAGTACATAAACAAATGTTGAGACTGAGAAATGTTATTGTTTTTGTAAAGATACCCCAAAAAGGTCTGGATAGTACTGCAGGCAGGCTAGTGTCGCACCCGGAATCTTTTAATACGGAGCCATGCTGTTGTGATACGTGCAGAATGTTGTTTGGCGTTGTCCTGCTGAAATAAGGCGTCCTTGATAAAGACATTGTCTGGATGGCAGCATATGTTTCTCTAAAACCTGTATATATATTTATCTTTAATGGTGCCTTCACAGATGTGCAAGTCACTCAAACCATGTGCACTAATGCTCCCCCATACCATCAAGGATGCTGGCTTTTGAACTGTGAGATAATAACAAGCTGGATAGTCCCTCTCCTCTTCAGTCCCTCTCCTCTTCAGTATTTAAATGTTTGATTTTTCAGACCACAGAAGTTTTTCCACTTTGCCTCAGTCCATCTTAAATTAGCTTGGGCCCTACTACACAATCGTATCAATTTTTAATGCAGTGCCGCCTGAGGGCACCCAAAGATCACAGCCATCCAATATTGGTTATCAACCTGGTCCCTTGTGTACAGAGATTTCCCCGGATTCTCTGAGTCTTTTAATGATATTATGTATTGTAGATGATGTGACCTTCAAACTCTTTGCAATTTAACTTTGTGAAACGCCATTCTTAATTGTTGCACTATTTGCCAGCAGTCTTTCACAGACTGGTAGAGTGGTGAACCTCTCCCCATCTTTACGTCTGAAAGACTCATCCTCTTAGGGATGTTCTGTTTATACCCAATCATGTTATTGCCCTTTGTACAACCTTATTACTTGTAAGATGTTCCACAACTTTTTATTCATTACACCCATTTTCGAGTCTTTTGTTGTCCCTGTTTTTTTTATGTTGCTGTCATCAAATTCAAAGTGGCCACATATTTTTCATGAAGCAATAACATTTCTCAGTTTCAACATTTGATATGTTGTCTTTGTACTATTTTCCATTGAGTATTATATTAAAGAAAAAGCACACCGTTGCATTCGTTTTTTTTTCATTTTTACACAGCGTCCCAATGTTTTTGAAACAGGGTTGTAGTTTACATGTTGTTCTGATTAACTCAAATGATCTGGTGGGTATATTCAGGGGCTCTTGCAGTGGTTACTGACACATTGTGGAAGGTGTTTGGTAAAAACATTCCTTAAATATGTCTTGGTGCAGAAGAAATGCTTTGCTTCTCTGCCCTCCAAATTATATATTAGGACCGAGATGTCTGAAATATAAAACATTACTCTCATGTAAATATTCTGACCAGCTAATGATAGATAGAAACTGAAACAAATATGCAAGAACTGTCTTTGTAAAATACTGTATGTGGAGCAAGCAGGCCTGAAAATAAACTTAAGGCACTGAAATAAACTTTATATGAATTCAGGGGCTTTTATGGTGATATGCATTTAAACACAAACATAGTAAATTAGAAAGATGAGTTATTAACTTAGACTTTCATGTTGAAGTGTCTTATCATGAACTAAACACTACGTAAAAAAGTAAAAGTTACGTTATATTAGACACGTCACGGTTAAACAGCAACTAAACCGATAGAACTAAACACAGAATATTATGTGTATCATGTCATCAGATACATTACTCAAAGTGAATGTCCAAGCGTTACCTACCCACAGTAGCCTGAACTAAAACGCAAACGTTTGTAGAAAATGTAAACTGTACGTGTATCGACTGTCCGAAGTGGGAACTGCCTGAAGTGGTATAAGATTTGAAAACCCCGGTCAACCAAAGCCTTTGTAAAAAACATGTGTTTTTCATGCCTAAAATGCGAATAATAGAAAGGTACCGATTAGGCATACTTTTCACCAGTGGGTGGCAGTGTTCAATCGCAGAATGCACTGTGTGGATTGACGCTATATGGAAGGTGCTTGCTTATTGAATATATTATCTTAGCGCGTTACTACAATGGAAAAAATAACACACGGCCTGTAATCATTACGTAGTCGAAATCTAGTGATATTCCTTTTTTATTTTGTAATCAATAACATTTCATTATTTGTCACAGATCCTATGTTTTCCTGTTGACTATATAGACCGGTGCTGGGATTCCAGACACGGTCCCAGGTAGTTCCATGAATAGTCGGCAATATAACAAAATTATGGCACATAGGCAAATGCGTAGGTGAATGATTAGACCCTACGCAATCTAATATTCTCAGTGCAGTCACTCCTATCATCCCATTGTGGCGCACATTGCCTCAGAATCGTATGGATATTCCATCAGAACCCCAAGACCACCCCTTTACGTACTTCCCACTCTGCCTTTCAGCTCTGGAGCGCCGCCGTTCGGAAATAAGAATGTTCATTCTCGCCAAGATGGAGGTCTCTTGCCTATTCAATAGAGAAAAGATAGCGTGCGTGTTACAGTAGAAGACAATTTGAATGGTGTTACATTTCAATTTTCTAGTAAAACCTAGAGGAAGTCATTTCTTTGGAGATATTTTTCCGTATCTTAATTCAAGCCATGAGCTCTGGAGAGGGAATAGATGAGGCTGCTAAGGACGCGGCCGACATAGCGGCATTTTTCAAGTCGGGTAAGTCAAAATAGGGGCGAGCACCTCCGGTAGGCTAATGTAGTGATATTGCGATCTATATTGTTACCGTACAGATGATACACAGATAAACACCGATGGTGGGTGGATGCTTTAGTGTTTTTTTCTTCCTAAGCAGACTTGTTGACCTTTTATCTTCTATTGCAATGTTTTGGAGAGCGAATCTCTTTGATTATAGTGAATCACAGGAGTAGGCTATTTTTTTAATATACTATTAATATTAAATAAAAACGTGTGTTTGAATGGCTTATTTTCAAAAAATGTATGCAATCTATGTTTTGTATCTCCGAGATGGTTGTAGCATACACATATTCAATTATTCTTTACCCTGCGTCGTGGTCCACGAATCTTTTCTAGTGAGTTGAACGAACGAGCATGTTAGAACCACATCCTATTGATTATTATATCGTGCTAACAAACTGAATCCGCCCATTTGAAGAGCTGCATGTTTGTAACCTATATTGACTATAATTGACATTTTGGATAGGCGTACATCGCAGCCCTAAGTTTGATACCGCTATGTTACAATTTAATATGGTTTAAAACCAAGAACACGGACGTATGCATTTATTTAGTTTTTGAAATGTACTGCTGCAGTTTTCACCTATATGATTTATTTATTTTTTCTCTAGTTAATTTAAGGACCAACATTCCCGTTTTCCTCAGTTGGTTTTTCCAATTATATGACTAGTGCTTCAAGAGAATACTATAATTTTCCTCGGCTTTAGTTCCCCTAAAATATTCATTAAACCCTCGCAAATAAATCAATATATCCGTATACTAAATCAATATACACAGTTCAAAAAAATGAAGATAACACTGAAATTACACATCAGGTCTCTAATAAATAACCAAATCTTTACTGTACATTGTGTAATTTGTTGATAAAATACTTATGTAACAAGGTCAATGAATACTAAAATCACCTACCTATTGAGGGCTGGATTTAAGCTCGCACTAAAATTTTAAAACAATTGAAATCTCAGGTTGTTTCAACTTGCATGCATTTCATCATGGCGACTCATAATGTGACTCTGTTGTGTGTGTGGCCCCCACGTGTATGACATGCACTCCCGACAAAGTCTCGGCATGCTTCTGATGAGACGTGGATTGTGTCCTCTCGAGATCTCCTCCCAGACCTGGATCAGGGCATCAGTGAGCACCTGGACAGTCTGTGGCGCTACTTGGCAGGGTTGGATTTAACAACACATATTGTCCCAGAGGTTCTCAAATTGGATTCCTGTCTGGGGAACATGAGGGCAATTCTGTCCAGGAACTGCCTACACACTCTGGCCACATGAGGTGGGCCATTGTCCTGCACCAGGAGGAACCCATGGCCCACTGAACCAACTGATAGTGGCTCTGGGGATTTCATTCTGGTACCTAACAGCAGTCTAGCAAATTGAGGTCTGTGTGACCTTCAGAGGATATGCCTCCCCAGACCATCCCTGACGCACCGCCAGTCTTGCTGGATGATGTTGCAGGCAGCATAACGTTCACCACGGCGTCTCCAGACACTTTGACACTGATGTGCTCGGTGTGAACCTGCTCTCACCTGTTTATGGGCGCCAATGGCAGACCTGCCAATTCTGCTGTTCACTGGCGAATGCCAATCAAGCTGCACACTGCTGGGCTGTGGGCACAGGACCCACTAGGGGACGTCGGGCCCTCATGTCCCCCTCATGGGGTTTGTTTCTAAAACATGCATACCAGTGGCCTGATTGAGGTCATTTTGTAGTGCTTTGGCTGTGCTCCTCCTGTTCCTCCTTGCACAAAGGAGCAGATACCTTTTTTTACTGCTGCAGGGTTGATGCCTGCTATTGCCCTGTCCAACCGTCCTTGTGCCCGTCTCCTGTTTTTTTAGGTATATTACTTTTTTATTACTTAATTCCAAGCTGTATAGGCTAATGACTATATCTATTTTGAAAAATTGCATTTAGAAACAGAAAAAGTATGACCCCCCCTAAAAGAGGCTTAGCCCCGATCCATTAATCTCTAGTGATGTCCCTGGGTTGGATGGTACTTGAAGTGCCTTGGGAATGTCCTAGGAGCATGATGAGACCACCTCAGAAGATTCACTGTCAGAGCAGCTGTTCATGTGGGCTCAGCTGTTTTTTTAGCACCTGGTCTGTTGCCTCTTGGTCAAAAAGTCTGTTCCTCACCATCCAAATTGATGGCACCCAGACTGTGGTTTCGGGGAGACTGGAAACATTTTGTAAGTCTTTGGTCAAAACATAAGTAGCCACGTTTACCTTCAAATTTAAACTTTTCTGGTACACTCAGTGTAATGATGTATATGCAGAAAGTAAACATAATTGTAAGTCAATTGCCCCTAACAAGAATTTTTTCTGCGTCTAAATTTGAATTAGGTAAATCAACCAGTAATGGTTTTTACACGGTCTTTTACGGATTTCAGACTTCACCAATATTGATGTTTTGATCCAAATCTATCTAAACCTTATCTATCATAATCTGTCATCTGTAATTTTTGAAAGTAATATAAATAAAGCAGAAGCAAAGTACCTTACTATTGTATAATTACAGGTAATTACAGGTAACTAGAATTTGTTATTTTACCTAATCAAAAACTACCTTCTAATTTATTGAATGTAGAAATTATATATGTACTGTATAGTATATAGTATAGAATTCCAATGTTGAAACAAATTATGCAAATGTGTGCACAGTGTTTTTTGGTTGTGTTAAACTAATCACATTTGAGGAACGAATACACACATTAAAGGCTTTCAAAGAAGAAATCAGTATAATTTCAGTGGCCGGACAAATCAAAGTGAATACTTTAAAACGCCTGGACAATAAACTACAAAACCTTTCACAATCTCATGTCTATAAGGGTTAAAAAAGCTATTTCTATTATTACGATCATAAATGTGAATCACTTTCTGCCTTACTCTTATCTTGTAATTTATTTCTAAATCCACGCACTGCTATTGTCGTGTAGCCACACCTCCGAAATTCTACAGAGCCTGGTTCTCAAGGCTAATACAGTGTTAAATCCAGTGTCTAATGCTGCACTATTTAATCTAGAAAAACAAAATCAAACATTGTACTGAACAACAGTGATATCTGTAATGTTAAGCAAAATCCCTTACTGTTTTTTATATATTTTGTTTTACAAAACTACCACTAAAAGATCTCTATTTGAAAGGTGTTACAGATATCTAATGCAATAATGCTGTATTAGTAGTGGGAGGGAATATATGAATACAGATCTGTTTTCGCAAATGTAGCTTCAATGCGTGAGAAATTGCAGCAGCAGGCCTGAGTAATGAGAGGAAATGCAGACAGACAGCAACCATGTTGGCTGGTCAGGTATACTAAGAAATGCATTTTTATTTATCATATTTTCTGATTATATGGTATAACTGATTACATGATAGCTTATCACATCAAACCAAAAGAAGATGAGTCTAGCGAGCTAGCTTTTCTGTGCGTTATTACCCCTCCAAATTCATTGAGATTATAGGCTAAATACCAAGGCTTCCTTTTTTTCTATGGTTTTACCACCAATCAAAAAATGCCTGTTTAAAAGGAAATTGGTCGGTTTGTAACATTACTAACTGCAACATGGGGCTGTTAGTTATCATGCTGAAACATGAGGTGATGGTGACTGTTAAATGGCATGACACTTAGGCCTCAGGATTGTGTCATGGTATCTCTGGCATTGAAATGGCTATTAATAAAATGCAATTGGGTTTGTTGTACATAGATTATTATAGATTATTCCTGCCCCTACTATAATCCCTCGGCCACAATAAAAAAAATTGACTCTGGTTTAGGTCGTGTTGTTATATTAAACTGTTTGTTTTGAATCAAAAAAGCATCCTTGTCACTTTTTACTGTAATTTGACAATATTTTTTATTGCATACAGCAACATTTTAATGTGTGGCTGAGCTGTTGCTGTTGTCTTCCAAAGGCTGCAATATGAGTCTACTTGGATACGTCTCTACCAGCATTGCACACCTGGAGAGCCAAAGTTGGGTGAGGACTTTTGGAGAACTGCAATTTTCACCTCTTTACTTATATTCTCAATTGGGTTGAGGTCTGGGCTTTGACTGGGCCATTCCAGGACATTGACCCGGTTTCAAAAAAACTCCAGTTGTGCTTGGGCTGTATGTTTCGGTCACTGTCCTGCTGAAAGATGAATCTTCTTCCAAATCCCCAGTCTCTTGCAGGTTGTCTTCCAGCATTTCCCTGTACCTATGCCAAAACATAGAGTTTTGTTTGAGGCCAAAAAGCTTTATTTTGGTCTCATCAGACCAAAGAATATTTATGACTTGGTCTCTGAGTCTCCCACATGCCTTCTGGCAAAATATGGTCAAGATTTGATGTGTGTTGTTTTCTTTTTGCCACTTGCATTATGCCCAGTGTCAGCCATGACTTGTCTATTATTACAGTATGCCCAGTGTCAGCCACAAGTTGTGTATTACTGCAGTATGCTCAGTGTCAGCCACAAGTTGTGTATTATTGCAGTATGCCCAGTGTCAGCCACAAGTTGTGTATTACTGCAGTATGCCCAGTGTCAGCCATGTGTTGTGTATTATTGCAGTATGCCCAGTGTCAGCCATGAGTTGTCTATTATTGCAGTATGCCCAGTGTCAGCCACAAGTTGTGTATTACTGCAGTATGCCCAG